>VXBL01002390.1:389062-556380 GCA_013400195.1 Aramus guarauna | reverse complement strand
CGGGCGGCGAGCCGGTCCCTGCAGCCCAGCCCCGGCGCCGCTGCCAGCCGGGCCCCAGCCGCCAACACGCGTGAGGCGCCGGGGAAGGGAGGGGGGGTGATTTTTACACGGAGAGAGGGAAACGGGGGAGCGCGGGAGAAGGAAGCAGCATCCCCGGCTGCGGCAGCGCGGTGCGGGCTGCCGGCGGGCAGGGTGCTGGGGAAGGGAACGGGACCGGTCGCGGCGGGACTCACCTAGCTACGCGCGCCTGCTGCCCCCGCTGCCGTCCATGGGGGCGGCGGGGGGACGGGAGCCCGCTGCNGCGGCTGGAAGCGCCTGTGCATAATGTGGTCGGGCGTGAATCCGCCCCGCGAGGGCTTTTAATGAAGTACAGATGTTCCCTAATATAATTATATCGTCCTCTTCCTGATAATTGGCTTTGGCAGTCGTGCTGATCGAAATCCCCCCGCGCGGCTGCCGTGCGGCCCCTCCCGCTCACTCCGCGGCAGCGGGGAGCTGGGCCACCCCCCTGCAACCCACAGCCTGTGGGAGAGACCTCCGCATCCCCAGGTCCCCTCCTCCTGTGAACCCCACCTTTAGAGACCTGTCATTTCAATGGAAGCTTTTGGCTCACAGCAGGAGAAAATATGGGACAACGTTTATTTACTTATTTCTTAAAGTGTGTGTCTTTAGAAAGCAAAATTGGGCCACTGGTAGGGATGGAGCACAAGACATCTCTGTTTTTCAAATAAAAGGTTACAGCAAATGTTGGGGAAGGGCCATCTTATTGAACAGGAGCACAGCACCGCTTTAGGCAGGTGCCAGAGGATGTCCTGGCTGGATGAGCAGGACCAGCACCCCCCTCTGCTGCTCCTTTGCTCTACCTGTGCTCTCAATAGGCCAGGTGAGCTGCAGCTGGTTAAAACACGCCAGTTCTCCCCAGCTTGGTTCATCTTTAGAGAAATTGCCCCATGAGGACACGCTAATACAAGCCAGATGTGTGGGCGGTTTATGCGTGTATGTGGGGAAAATGGATCAAGCCCACAAATTCATCTTGCAGAGGACAAGCAGCCAACTCAAGGTAATGATTTCTAGTCACTACAGGCCCCAGACCAGACTTCTTTCACCCGATGACTCAAAGCTGAAACGTGGCTGTGCCATACCTGCTGACACTTGGTCACTATGAGGAGTGTAAATACTTCAGATAAGCAGGATTAGGGACTTCTCCCAGCCCAGGGTTGCAGAGGGGAACAGCAGACAGCTGGCACATCTGTACCTCTCTCCATACGTCAGCCCAGGCAGTGTCTAAGGGGTTAGGCATTCCTGTGTGTTAACACAAAATGCAGGTTGCTCTCCCAAAAGAGAACACATCCTGCCCCCTCCTCTTGCGCAGTCCAGGTTCTCAGTCATCACCTTCTATCAGCTGTATTGTACTTTCAAGCAAAGGCCAACTTCTCAGCCCAGGCACACAGTAAGTCACGCTCCCATTTTAGATCTACCACTGGGTACCAAGGTGACCCCTGTGGACTAAGAATCATTTTGCACCTATGCAAAAGGGTAAAGCAGTAGCTCTACCCAGAGACTGGGGCTACATCAGCATTAATTCTGGCCTCAAGCCCATGCTCCCAGCTCCCAGAAGCTTGAACCGGAGGACAGGCAGCCTGACAGTCTGACTCTGCAATTTCTCTCTGAAGGTCTTTTCTCTAAACATTAAGTATTTTATTTTAAAGATCTGTCATAATTAGTGACTCTCACTCAGACTTCCCAATCTTCCTCTAAAACCAACATTGAAAGAACTTCAGAGAATTACCTAATTTAGTTTCCCCTCAAGGACAGATGCAGGAAAACATTCACCCTAAAATGGGGGAGTCCTCCAGTTTGTGAGTTCTTGAGTGAAGATACAAGTAGACTTACGCGTTTACCTTATTGACAACATCCTTGTTTTCCTTATGCTTCAGGGACCTTTCAGCAGGAGTCCTCTCCACAGATCAGTAGTTTTCAGCTGTCTCTCATTGACTCAGTTTTTCTACCATCTTTCCAGGTGTTAAGCTGCTAAGTGTGATTTCCAAGGATCAGTTTTGTCAAAAAGAGGAAGAACAGTATACTTACTCTTCTCTGATCTCAGTTATGTTTGCCGTCCTCCACCTGTTACTAAAGGTAGATGGTTTAGAGCTGGCTTCAACTTGTTTCTTAGATATTCCAGGATAACCTTCTTCAGGCTTTGCCCATTTCAGTTTACCTTTTCTTTCTGTGCCCCTCTGCAAGTGGGTACATGTTGTTTCCTGAAGCTGTTCTGCAAGCAGAAAACAGGGAGGCTTACTGTAGAATTCCACTGATAACAGGTCAACCATTGATTTTGCTTGTTATTTCATTCCATTTTAAGAATAAATGCTTGCTTAAAAAATCAAAGTAATGTAACTGTTTGATCCTGAGCAAATAAGAACAATGTCTTTTTTCCCCCGGTATAAGGCACCTGTCCAACATTGTATTAACTTTGCTAATTGCATTAAGCATCCTGCAGTGCTGAACAATCCTTAGCTGCTAATTCCCAGATCACTGTAGTTTAGTTGACTGTTAAATGACAAAAATTCATAGCAGGGGAAAAAAAAAGACATTTTAGACCCACAGTGGCAACCAAGTGATCACACAGTTCTGAGTTCTGATCAGCTCTTAGCATCGATCATGTTTTATGAACTACTTGAAGATGATGTTAGTAGTCACACAATAAATATGACATACTTCTGAGCTGTATGGTACAAGTGAGATTGATTGACAGATCTTACATGTTCAGACATTTATACAAACAAGGAAAATTAGGTTTCCATATGTGAATATTTTATGCAGATTTTTATGCAGATAATTTGTATCTGCTCTTTCATTTTGTTACCTGCAGTATTACATGTGAACATAATAATAATAATCTGAATTTACATACACAAATTACTGGAAGATCTGGATCTGGCACATTGGGGAGTAATTTCTGGATGGAAACATTAGCAGTGTGATAACTATTTAGACAACTGTACGAAATAAGCACTTGTCAAAGGAAAAATGCATTGTTATGAAAACTGGAATTGGTATAGTCGCAAATAAAAATGTAGCCTGTGAAAAAGAGTTAATCAGAAATTCTCTCCTGCCACTCTCCTGCCTTACTGCTGTCAACTGTTTCTTTCCCCTTTTTCCTGGAGTAAAATCCTGCCACCCAGAAGCAGAGAGCTGAGGAGGGAGAAGCAGCCGTACCGCGCTGCACACGTGGAAGAGCAGCAAATCACCACTCACAGCAGAGGGGTGGCAGGGTCTCTGCAGTCCAGGCTGGTGGCTCTGCCTGCAGGGATCACATGTGCATGTGCCTGAGAGGGACCCTCTCCAGGATGTGGGGGCACCACATGCAGGGGCTGCTTTGGGTTTGACATGGAAAATGTTGGACTTCATAATTTTGGTCCTGACAGTAATCAAGAGGTTAATTGTGCTCAAGAAGTACCAGGAGAAACCACGAGGTTAAAGGGGACATATGGAAGAAGCTGCAACTGTCCTGCAACCCCTGTCAGGCAGGGAGTGGTTTCCAGAGACATGTATCCACACTTTCCATTTTCAAGAAGCACCAGGGCCTTTTGACTGTGCTTTTCTGAAAGAAATATTATTTCTGCCTTTTCTTATTTGATCACCAGGGAACCCATTCTACAGCTAACCAGAAGAAAACGATATGGAAGGAAGAAGGAGAAAAAAATTTTTTAAAAAAAGCCAGTCAAGCTAGTGCTAATCATATTAATTCATATACGTTGTTTATAATTAGCCTGTTTGAAACATTCATTTCCTTTCTTCAGTAAAGACCGTATCTCTCCAGGACCCTTGCCATGTCCATTGTCTTTGTGACAGAGAGTAGAGATATGTACCAACTACTCAGCTGTTATTTACTAAGTACTCCAAAGTGCTTTGATGAAAGAGCATTGTAGATTCTTAGTAGCAGCTAATTGTCTCATTTTAATTCATTTTTAATGAAACACCTGGGAGAATGAAGAAACATCACAAAACCACAAAAACCCAAGCATATTTTTGAGTTGGTCTCCCAGTCCCTCCTCACTTCTGCCTTCCTGACAAAGGACTTTTTGGTATTTGCACACGAAGGTGCAGCCCCTGAGTTTCACCCAGCTGTGTGACAGCATCATTCTCTGCCACATCTTAACCCATCTCCCACGGGCAAGGGAAAACAATGGTAGAATCTATAAAACACCATGGAAGGAATCCAGAGAGAACAGGCCTCTGGCCCTTGGATGTTCCACATCTCCATCACTTCTCTCTCTCTAGGCAACCAAGCCCCATTTCCTATGTTGCCAGCATGTTGTAGAAGAAAGGATAGGGTTGTCATTCCTTGTCATTTGACATGTAGATGTGATTCTCAGATGTGAAGAAAAAGGTTGGCAAAGGAGTCTTCATCAGTCACTGATGAATCAGTCACTGATTCACTCCATATTTTTTTGTCAAAGTAAGGAAAGGTGTCCTCTGACAGTCACCAGCTTGGTTTCCTTAGTTAAGGTAGATATGCAGCGTCTTGATTCTCACACTGCTTAGTGTTATACTCTGTGCTAACTTCAACATACACATTTTATTGGCTCAACAGGGAGGTTAATTCCAGTAAGACAGAACTGACCAAAACTCTATCAGCAGTTTGGCTTCAGGGAGTCATTGACACAACATCCCGTCGGTCTCTGCTCCTGTAATGGCTGGAGAAGAAAGGAGCATGGTCCAAGGCAGCCGTTAACCAAGTCACACAAGGAGCTCATAGATCAAACCCAGCACCGCTAATTGCACCCAGGAGAAAGAGCACTAGACATTGAGGAATAGATGTGGTATGTTCTCAGTCTAATTAGAAAGGTACCTATGGTGACACATTGCCTATGTTTTCACTGAGGGATTTATCAAAAATTGAAAGGTGCACCCAGTAAGCCCTGTGATTTCACTGAAATATTTCCCTCTTAATTTTGGTAAATATCTATGCTCTTTTGTTAGCATTGTGATAATTGTTATCAGGTGAGGCCTGTCAGCAGCCATAGGGCAGATGCAGCTGGTCCATAGCCACCACAGGAACTATCATCCCAGGAGCACCATCCCCACTTGCCCCCAGGGACAATGGCTGGAGCCCTTGTGGTGGGGTTAAGCCACATCCTTGCCCCTCATTTTATGTGACAATCTCTGTCTTCAGCTTTGGCATCTTAATGAGAATCTGACAAGTAGTCAGGTCTATAGGAAGACCCACAAGTTTCAGTAGTAGCTTGAAAGTAGCTGTAGATGCCGTCTTACACAGAGCTATGGCTGTGTGCTCACAGCCCACAGATGTGCACCTCTGGTTAGTGCTGGCCTGCCCAGATGCCTTAGCCTGCAGTCACTAACTGGTTTCAGCTGGGGAGAACTCTGGTCCAAGCTCAGTATCTTGACGCTTAACAGTATAATGACATTTAATACTGTTAGTATGCCAACAAACTGGCTGCTGCTTTTGTATGTATTTTACCGGCTTAATTCAGAAAGAAGCTTTGCACATTTGGAGTACTGAGACAAGGGGCTTGTTGATTCCAGCAGAAGAGCTCTCGAGCCTGTGGTGCAGCCATGGTAGAGTGCCTAGCACAAACATTCAAGAGTTTTATCCTGCTCAGTTGCAAAACTCCCCTTCAATTTTGCTGCTTCTGGGAAATGCCTAAGCGTGAGGTAAAAAAACTCCACAGAAAGCTGCAAAGCTGCTGAATTTGTTTGAAGCAAGGGGCTGAAGGTCATGTTGCAACCATAGGGTCAAGGGGAACATCACTTTTGGGAAATGAGCACTGATGTATTGAATCTAGTATTACAGGGAAAAAAAAAAAAAAAGAAAAGAAAAGCTAAAATCCCATAGCATTTAAGAGTGTTTTGTTGATGTAGATTATTTTGACAAGACCTCCAGGAAACTTTCTTTCTCACTGCAACCCCATTTTCAGGCTATTTTTGCCCTTACTGTATTTTGTCTCTTTTTCTAAGATGGATTTTTTTCACCACAGATGAGATCCCAATTTCTTTCCAGACTTGGACAATAGTGCAGTTGAGGAGGGTGACAACAGCAAGCTTCTTCTCAAACTACTGCACAAAAGACTTCAGTCAGGATATTTACAATAAATACAGGCACCAAGTGTGAGGGCTCCCATTTCCTGGCAGCATTGCTTTACGCAGTGTTTTCTCTGGAAGGAATCTATTACATCAGTGGCCTCGGGAATGTATATTGAGATGGTTTAATCAGAGTCGAAAATCACAGTACAGAAAGGGGCTTCAGTTCTTGTGGCTGGACACAACGTACCCAATTTGGGAGCCACTGAGGAATTTCACTGATATCAGACACATTTTTTAGCTCATCTCCGTCCAGTGTTAATGTGGCTCGTGGCAGCATTATGGCCCTGATTCAGTAAAGCACTGAAGCACACACTAAACTTTAATTTCTTCAATTAGACTTAAATATGTGCTTTGGGCTGAGGATATGCCACAATACCCACAGAAATCACAGTGCTGTTCAACAGGTAATTTGTTTTGGCCAGTGAATCCCTCTGTAGAAAAAGGTTGTGTCAAGTTTCCCCGACTCCTGTCTCTTGCTTGGATCTTCCTGTTGCCTTTATTCTTACACTGCTAGGCAGTCTTTCAGGACACAACACTTCCTCCTCATTATATATTTGTACAACAGCAAGTACAAATAAGGATGTTGTTTCTATAGCTCTCGTAACACCAATAATTACAACAGGAATGGATTTAAGCACAGGCTTTATTGTCCTCCTAAATGGAGGCTTATATTTAGAGTCCTTATCTTTCTTGTGTTTTCCTCCATGTGTGAAATGGGTCTTTACTCAGCCCAGCTCGCTTTAGCTCCTCACGGGGCAAATTGTCAGTGAGTGGAATGACATCTGTTTGAAGGGAACAATATTAAGTGAGGAGTAAAGAGTCTGGAAAACTTCTAAGACTTCAGCTGACATGTTGAGTAATGCCAAGGTTGCAATGCAAGATGACAGAAGCCATGTTCTTCTGTGGCTTGGAAGCTATGGAAATGCAGAATGTTTCTGCAGTAAGTTAATCTGCTGATAAGAACTTAAAGCAGCAGTTAATTAGAGAGCAGGTTCAAGGGGAAGCTCAGCCGAGCCTACAAAGTTATTGCATCAATGATACAGCATGAGGCTTGAAAGGAAGTACTGTACGTAGGCAGGTAACCTGCAAGAGATGGGCCCAAGCCCACCCTGCTCCACCAGTGTAAAAGTGATTGTCAGCAGGAGCAGATACAGGCTGATAATTGTCAGTACATTTCAGCGAATGCTGGAATCAGCTGCTTAATTGCATGAGACTTGCAAGAGAATGATAAAGGTGGATCTCACTCATTATCCAGGGGCAAGTTCTAACACTGCTGGACAAACATTTTGCTGAAGGGTCTTTCTTAGGTATTAGGTTTTTATCTGAATGCTATCAACTGCATTCCTAGGAGGAGGAAAAAAACCTGCAAGAGCAAACCCTCCCCAAGAGAAGAATAGCATGTGTTTGATTGACAGTCATGTACTCTTTGTTTTAAATTAGGTTTTTCAAAGGGGTACAGTCACGGACTTTCTCTTGCAGAAGATCAAAGGTTACATCCTTTGCTTCTCTAAACCAACTTGGCTTCACTGACTCCTCGGTTGATTTGTTGTAGCTGAGTGTCTCTACCAAAAATACAGACCAGACACAGAATTAGCAGCACACCCATGCTTGCTCTCCAGTCATCAAATAAAGCATGATTCATACCCCGGGCACAGGAGAAGCGGAATGCAAAAAGCAAACAGAAGACAAGGTGAAAAGTAATTACATTCCTTTAATTGCAGATTAAAAAAAAAGTGTAACACAAAAAATTGTTCATTAGATTCTTGTCTTTAAAAACCTGTAAAACATGAAGGCAGGCTCTTTACTGAATCCCATTTTTTGGCAGAAAAATAAATATTGTTGTAGGAATTATTGGAACATACATCCAATTAATATCTTCAAACAGAAATGCACTATTAATGTAAGAGCTATTAAGCTGTGCTGAAATATATAGATCATATTTAAACTGAAAGGAGGTAAATAATCCATTGCTCTTCTGTGATTGCCATTGGCAGAAAAGGAAATAATGTGGAATTACGATAAATGGTGCAGCCAATAATGGAAGCTGTGGCTAGCATCCCCAAAGGAGACACCACCCAGAAATGGTGAGTAAAGAAAGTAGTAAAGTAAATGAAGTAGTGGCAAGACTGAAAGTACAAAATCTATTTCATAAACCACAGGTTTGAATGTGGAGGCAGTTCTGTTCTGACGTCTGAAATTGTAGGATGTAGGAGCACCGGGCTAGCAAAGCTTCGGCTAACCTGACATTGTGATTTGTTGCCATTTAATCCTGCTGTGTGAAAGGCAGGTAGGTGTATGTGTGTGTGTGTATCGGGGCATGGACTGTTCTCCATTTCAGCCCAACCTGGAAGGTGACGGTTTACTTTAATTAGTTTTAACTGGTTCAAATTATGTAAACATTAATTTCACACTTACAGGCTGAGATAATAGATACTGTCAAAAGAAAAATTAAAAGAAAAATGTGTGCACAAGAGTAGGAAGGGCTCAGCAGCACAGAGGAGAAGAAAACTCTCTGCAGAGCTCTACAAGATGAACAGAGCAGCCACCTTGACCAGGTGTTACCCTGTAGGAGCAAAGTATTTTCTTAGCGAGAACAGAAAGTGATTTTTATTTTTGCCACAGAAGACATTTAGGTTCACTGTCTGTGATGGAGTCTGTGTGGCTTGAGAACCAGCAGAGCAATACTGTGTGTGTCCAATATCATGTTGCAAAACACAATTGATTTGCCTTTTCCATCAGAACACATTCTATTCCTACAGGGACATAATTTTAAAGCCCAAATCTCATGCTGGCTGTGAAAGCTTCTATTAAGACAGAAATCTCCCAGATGATAGAAAACTGTCTTAGGCCCATTCTCTTGCATCTCAGGCTCTGTCTGTCCATTCGGGAGTTTATAGCAAGCTCATCTTTGCAATAATAGAGAGGATTTAAAGGAGGTCTTAAAAGGCCAACAATTTCTAACAGTATCCCTGTCTCCCTTCCTCCACTGTTCTCTCTTTTTTCTCCCTCACTTCTTACAATCAGTCGTCACTGCAGGTCAGCTTGCAAAGAGAGAGATCTCGCACTGAATGTAGAGGGTGTCAGGATTTGATATCACTTTGACTTCTTGTGGCAACATGTCCTGCAGCCGAAGAGTCCCTTCCTCACAAACTCTATTCTGAACCGGCATCCCACTGACGCAGTCTGTAACACCATGTAGGTTAGTGGTAACGGTTGGACTTGAATGTAAAGTTAGTTCCTGAGACACCTCCCCAGAACACCGCATTACCACACCAGGACTGCCCGCAAGGGCAGCCACTGCGATTCCCGTCTCTCATCTGGGTGGCTGTGCTGCGCCTGCTGCAGGCTGTCCTGCCAGCGCCTGCGGCGTCACAACGGGGAACCCAACACAGCAGACCTGAGCTGCTCATAACAACCTCTTCGCTGTTTCATGTCTCCACTATGAGACCACTTTGGCTAACATTTTTACCTAAAATGACATTCCAGAGGTTCAGACAACAGTGAAGAGGCTAAACTAGGTGTCCTGAACCAAACCTACTCCACCACTGAAGCTGAAATCCCCTGGCAGCAGTGGTCTGTGCCCCTGCATCTCCCCAGCTGCAGCAGGGCAGCCAGGCTTTCCCCAGAGGGGAACCTACTCCTGCTTTTCCCACAGGGAGGGATCCCAGACCCTAGGCTCTTTTGGAGGAAGATGAATAAATAAAGGATAAAAGAGAAATACAGCAGGCAGCTGCGTTTCATTACTTTCTGATTTAGTCATCCAGAAAGTTATACTTACAATGTCGTAGTAAACATTGTTATCTCCATGTACTAGGTGGGTGTGAAATACAACTTGAAGGACACACTCTCAAAGCTATTATTGGCTTGCTTTATGCTGTAGACTTTTCTAATAGAGCTGAATTAACTTCTCTGTACTGTATCACAGAAGGAGATGGGGTTTATCAAATACCCAAAGATGCTGGCCCAGACAGGTGGCAACAGAGCCCTCCATCAGCAAACAGAGAGGAAAAATACAGCCCAGTTCTTTAGTATATTTGTTTCAACATTTTTCATTCCCAGAATTCAATTTGTCATCAAGGTTAATCTTTAGCTAGAGCTCATGGAAAGGACTGTGTTTCTTTTCCTCTTCCTGCTGGAGTTCCTTGTGCACGGAGCCGCAAGTTTGAACATCCACAAAGGTGGGGACTGACCTGGGGAAAATGCAAAGTTGTCCCGTTGTCCCCCAAATTCTACCCGGCTGAGCAGGCAACATGAAACTACATTAGTACATCCTCTCTGTTGCCATGTTTCCCACTGACCCAAGCCCAGTCCAAAACAACAACAGCCCTGGCCAAACCACCAAGGATGTTATATTTGCTCTCAAATGTCAAGCTGAGGAATTCGCTCCAATCATGTCACTTCCTGTGCCGAAAGCCTATTTCAGCAGCCACATTGTCCGCACCAGTCAGGACTAGCTCTCCTTGCATTTCTGAGCGGGTTTACTGCAGCTCAAAGCTGTCGGGAGAAGCAGAACAGAGACGCTTCAGGGAAAAAAAAAATAAAAATAAACAGCAGTCATACTTCACACATGAACTCATTTTTTCTGAAGAAGAAAAAATTGTTAAACCTCAGAAGAAAAACTCCAGATTGTGAACTTTAAATCTCTTTCCAGCAGAGTACCCTTATCTTGCCCCAGACTGAAACGCAGGCGTGAGAGTTCAGGACAGCTGAGATGTGATCACTGCTTTTCCTTGTGTTATGCGGAAGTTATGGGAAGACCAAGCCAGGACAGATGATTTGTCTGTGCATTAGTCAGCCAAAGAACTTGTATTCTTGCAAAACAAAACCACTACCAACAATAATTCAGGCTCTCCGAGGAACATGTCAGGGAACGTAAAAGCTGGAGACCGGAAGACAAGTCAGGAGGAGGGGGAATACTCGCCTCCCTTTGACACGAGCAAAATATTCGTGTCAGTCATACCCAAAGGCATGCCACATCGAGGTCCACGAGTGAGCTCTGAGCATGTCTGTGCTGAGCACAGCCCCAGCTCCGCAAGGCTGGATGGCAGGCAAAAGCACCTCCTGTTTGTGGAGCTATCTCAACCAAAATTAGGTGAGATAACAACATCACACTCGATAGCACAGTGTAGACTCGTGCCTTTGTATCTCAGAAATGCATTTGGGGATTTATCTTCCTTGATGCTTCAGAAAAATAAGCTCTGCAAGGGATTGTTGGTTACATACAAATGCAAAACATCAAGCAATGGGAGAGGATTTTAAAAAAGCTTTTTACAAGAATTTATTGTAGGCCCTCTAAGCAAGGAGAATAACTGGACTATGAAATAATTGGTCAGTAGAAAAGGATACAGAGAGGCCAAAATCCTAGTAAGAGATTTTATCTGTCCAGACAAATTAAAAAACACCATCAGGGAAAATTACATTGGAAATCTGTTTAGTTTTGGTGCTGGATTGTGTTTTTAGAGCTGAAGTGTATCTGACGGGGAATGAAGTTGTACAAAATTGATTAAGCAATGAAGGTGCTAGTCTAAAGTTGGGCCGAAGGGGCAGAACAAAGCGCAGGCTGGAGAGATTTTAGAGACAAAGTGAACCATCGGAGAGAACTAAACCTCTCTGAATGGTAGGCAGGCAAGATCATTTTCCAAAGTACATTATTCTGATTAGATGATAAGTCTAGGCATTATGTTATTTATTCCAGACAACATCCAAAACTTTTGTCTATGTTATTTACAAAGTCCACAGCTATTTGGCAAACAGGACTGAAGAAGTGTCAGCTGTAAGGGTCTCCTATTTTGAAGACAAATAGACAAGCAGACAAAGAGTCAAGGAAAGGCTCTAGTGTTTCAGCTGCGTGGCCAAGAGCCACTTCTTTGTAGCATATGGCATACACTAGCAGGTTTATTTTCCATGAGGAGGATGTATAAACTGTCTGCAACTGCTCTTCACACTTGTCACTCTAAGTCAGAAAATTTTTCCAAGGCATCCTGCAAAAACAGCCCCCCGGTTGAAACTGAACAAAGAATTTGTAGGTGCCTTGCAGGTCGCTTGGGGAGTGAAGGGCTAGTTTGCACAACCAGAGTGTGGTAAAGCACACGGGGAAGCGTGTCAGGGAAGCGTGTCAGAGAAGCTGACAAAGGCGGATGGATGCGATATGAAATGAAAGCAATTAAATGAGGACGGGCAGGGCTTGAGGGGGGCACTGCTGGGAGACGGAGTTAAATTCAGGTCAGGAAGAGAATCAGCAAGTGCTGGCGTGTCTCTGCAGCTGTCCCGGCCGTGCCCAGCGAGGTCTCATCTGCACGGCAGCCCTCGGGCTCTCTCCCTGCGCCAAGCAGTGCCCAGTGGGTGCGAGGGCTGGCCGGCCCCGCTGCTGGCCCCACTGAGCTGCAACCTGCCCCAAGGCCCGTTAGACACCGTGATTAATATGCAGAGACCAAAGTGACTGGCAAAGATAATTACACAGCGAGTCAATTGGCTGGCAAAGTTAATTATGCAGGGAGTCAAATGAGTGGCAAACCAAGTGACTGAGGCAGAATAAAGAAACATTTGGCAGTGACAAATGGCAAAACAAGTTACTCAGACAGGAGGTCAAGCGGGCTGGACACTGGATGCATTTTCCGGCAGCAGAATGCTGGCAGGGTGTCAGTGAGAGCTCGCTGCCCGGCGGCATTGCTCCCAGCATCACTCCCTGGGCAGGGCAGGAGCACTTGTGGGGCAGCCCTGGCTCCAGTGCACCTCGATCTGCCTTTGCTTCAATTACTCCATAACCTCAAGTCATTTAACTTCCCTCTGCCTCGGGACTGCTCACTGTCCCCATTGCATCACATGAGGAAGTATTTTGCATTCTCTTCAGCCGAATATAAAGCAGACATATTGATCTGAAAGAGGAAAATATTAACTAACCCAGAAGTGAATTGTGTGTGTGCCCTTGCATGCATTTTCAGTGCCACCATCAGCAATTACCTCCCAGCACACTCGGGAACTAAAAGGAAAGTAACCAGTTTTCTTCTGCCACTAGCAGTCCAAAGGGGAAAAAATGCACAGGCTCAGACAGAGGTTTTTACCAACACATACTAACAGTCCACATCTTAACTGGAAACCAGCTAGATTTATTTGTCCTGACTATGCAATGGCATATTTTTCAAGAACTTAGTGAAAGAAGATGGCACAGAGCTGTGAGATCCTTTTGGGAAGAGTTACATATTTTATTTCCAAATATATCATCACAGAAATAATAAAAGCCCTAAAGCGACCTGCAGAGGGTTAAAGGGAAGTAACTGTGACCTTTTTGTGCTTTACAAGGTACAACCAAACTCAGAAGTGTGGAGATTCTCAAGTGTTTGGTTTTGTTCCCTGCTTGGTTCTAAATTAGATATCGCACATGAATGTCAGAGGTCAGAGCTAGAGTCCCTCAAAATTATGTTATGCCTAGAAATTACAGAAACAAAATTGAACAGTTGAAAAAAGAATCCTGCTATCCACAGTAATTTTGGGTTTGTTAGTATTTACTTAATTCTGCTGGCCAGTTGGCATGGTTGGACAATGAGACCACATTTGATGAGAAAGCTCAGGTATCTACAATGCAAATTTGCATACAAATTCTGCAGGAAAATAAAAGAAATCAAAGTCAATGTTTCTTAATTGCTTACAAAGACATTTTTTCCAAACTATACCTCACATTTGCCAGATCAACTCCATTGTTTACATGCAACATTTTTATATCTTACTTGAGCATTTTATTTGAAAGCAACTTACTTCTTTTGGGGTGAATTATGCTACTATGGTCATGAGATTAAAAAAAAAAAGGAGGAAAGAAAAAGAAGGAAAGGCAACTGCAAAACACTAGGCAGTTTAAAACAAAGAAGAACAAATAACAATAGCAGAGAATCAATGTGGTACATGAAAAATAAATCCTTTCTAGGTCACGCTTAAATTTGCATTAATGGCCTTCTTGTCAAATTATCTCAGGGGAACTTCAGGATTAGCATGCAAAAGAAGCATGATACAAACTAGAGCAGTAATACTTGTTTTATTTACCAGACCATTTTCTCCAAAGGAACTAAATATGAGAATTTTGAGAGATCTGACTTTCGTCTTTTATAAAGAAAGCAGTCAGGATGAACTCACCGTAATTAGCAGCTAGTCAAATAACATATAATACCTCCCTATGTTTACTCAGCAGTGTGTACTTTAATCATGGAAAACATTAAACTGACCCTAGCCATCTCCTATAGACCAGATCAGGACATGATTTGTTCACTTCTTGGATCAGGTCTTGAGAAAACAAATCTTACCAAGCACACTTAAAAGTAAACACAGGGTATTCCCAAATCTGCGTCTAAAAACATGTTGTGTAAGACAGATGAAGTCACCTAAGGTTTGTTACTGCTGGTTTGGAGTAGCAGGGTGGTGTATTGACAAGATTTGGGAATTAATAGAGATCCTGGGGTTTATTGTCAGCTGGAGTCCCAGTGCGTGGTGAGTAACTGGGTGTTCCTGCTGCTTCAGCAGATCGTGTGGGATATCCACCACATTGGGATTTTGATCGGTGCACTCTATCAGCATGAAATGAGACCTCTGATCCTCATCTTTTCTTCTTAGCACACAGCTGCACAGAAAGCATTTACTGAGGAAGCTCCACATTTCAAGTGTTGTTAGTAGGTGGAATCTGGAGGTGGTTTTATGCTGCTGTTTCTTGCCTGGCGGATCATGGTACAACCCATCAACTACGTTTTTATTTAGCAAATCTGTTAACGTTTACTACGTAACCAACCTACTGCTTGCACAAAGAGAACCTGGGAGATAACAAATGGACTTCTGCACCCAACTCTGAAGGTTGCGTGAGCACACAGATATAAAGGCTGTCTAACCTACAAAGGAAGTATCATTTGCGCCATCAAGTCTGTGCCATCAGAGCAGGGAACTGCACCAGGAAGCCTTTTCGCAAATGCTAAAATCTCCTCACTGTCCCAGCAACATACCAGATACAAGAACACTGCCATTACCATTACTTCAAGCTGAGAAAATTGAAACAAATCCTTTGAATTAACAGTCATCTTTAAAAATAGTTGAGAGCTGCTGAGTTCTTGGACTTCCTTGAAGCTACTCTGAATTTTAAAGCTAGTCAAGACTTTGCAGCTGGAGTGGGAGCAGATAATCCAGCCCAGATACTGCTATGGGAAAGAGACCCAACAGGGCAAGAAAACAGACATAAAACACCATGGCTTGCAGAAACTATGTAAACCTGCTTTATGGAGTCACCAATTGTTACAGCTTACTGGGACAGGTGGCAACAGGCAGTGGAAAAATCATGCCCAAAGAAAATTTAAGGCAGCCAGGGCAGGACACAAGAAAGCTGCTGAAAACTTGTTTTTAAAGGTTTGGCACCTACAGTGAATACACAGTTACCTGTTTTCATCCAGGTATTCAAATGCTGATTTACAGAAATTTAAGTCCCATATATTAACGTGGTTTGATCAACAGTTTTACACTGCTCAGCCATGGCTGCTTTCATTATCTGCCACCCATCTGTACTGTTGGTATGCTTGGCTCTTTTACAGTGTTGATCATGTCTAATTTAACATGCCAGGTTACATTAACAGCTCTGAAACCCAAATGGCCACACAAGTCCTGAAAAAGCAGTTGGGCTGCTTTGCTGTTGTTACACATTATATTTCCCTCCTCCTTGTCACTAAATCTAACCCGAGAAGCACTTCTGGGGGAGACCATTAGCCACCGAACACCCCAGGGCATCACAGCAGCCCATAAAGCTGATACTTTCTGCCAGCTGACCAGCAGCTCTAAAATGCACAGAGCTTGTAAGGTTTCTGGGCACTCCTCCTCGCCCCAATTAGTCATACCAGTGACTTCTCGGTATGAGGAATTAGGAAGAGGAAAAAAATTAGCTTTTCCTCTGGCTTCCTATTTAATGAAAGGCTTTAAAGTTAAGTGAATTCAGAGAATGTAACCTTTCGGGCTCTCATGAAGAACAATGAATATAATAAGAAAATGTTTCTTGTACATGTATATCCCTTAAAACTGTTAGAAATCTTAGGGTTGTTTTTTTTGTTTTTTTTTTTTGGGGGGGGGGGGGGGGAACTTAAACCAGAGGCAGCTCAGAGTCTTGTCAGACTGCTATAAGATTAAATAGTCTATTAATCAGAAATCAGATTAACAAGACTTTGTTAAAGCTAATTATGTGAGGAAAGCCAGCCTCTTGCTGCTTTGCCAAAATATTGGATATATTTTTTTTCCTTCTTATTCATTGCACCATTTTAGACCAAATGTTTTGGCAGCTTAATTAGAGGCAGGTGGTGCCGTTGCCATAATTACATAGAAGTCCTCATATTTTGTCATCATGCTTAATTAGAGCCGTTGATTCAGCATGAAAGGCAAGTATCCTGGCCAACCAAATATTGAGCAGTCTTTATGGGAAATGCAATGCACCTTTAGGTGAGAGCTGCCTGATTTAGAAAATGTCAAATATTTATTTCAGGTTTAGGACAGTATTGTCTTCTCTAGTAGGAAATAGTTAAATTAAACTGAAAGCTCTTAACCACAAATGAAACCCAAACCCACTGCAGTCAATGGCAACATTCCCACTGACTTAATTGGGACCAAAACCTAGCTAGCTTTCCTGAGCTAGGACTGATTTATTTAGGATGAATATGGGACAACTCCACAAATACAACTGAGATCAGAATTTGGCTCGTTAATCTCACAGGAGTTGGGCTGGCTGTGGCCAGGGAAAGCAGAGCTGGATTTGGCTTGCATGATGCTTCAGGTTCACAACCCTCGGCTTGCTCTGCTCCAAAGGGGGATAACACTTTTCTCATCAGGTCCTGGTAAGACTTATGCTGAGGCAGTAAAGAAAGAGTGGTCGTCTTCAGTTCAAGGTCATAAACAGAGCCTACAATTCATTTACCTAGAAGTTTGAAAAAAATGATAAAGCTTCAACTGCTATTGCCACCTTCACAGATCTCTCCAGTTAAAACAGTCCCGAAACTTGCATTGCACCAGCTGGTATGAATGGGAAATTCATGTCTCATGCCAGCCAAGTGGCTGATTTTTCAGAGTAACAGAGCAAGTGTCAATGGCAAAGTTACAGTCTGTACATCCCTAGGAGTCAAATAACCTCTCAGCCTCAGATGTTCCTTCTGGGCTAGGGAAATTGTGCCATGGCACACAAAGGAGTGGCTCAATCTGCATCATGTCACAGTCACGATTTTCAGCACCCAAGACTCAACTCCCCATTCAGATGTACCAGGGTAACAACCCAGAATAACACCTCTGAACAGACAGCACGCACCACGGCTGATCCTAACTGAAAGAGACCTAATAGACAGTAAATACCTGCATTTTTACACCTTTGCTGTCTTTCCCATTTCTGCCATTGCATTTTTTTACAACCACATGAATTATGGTTGTGCCCCATAGACTGAGCTCTGGGGACCCTGTATAGCTCCAGCGTGTGGCAGTCCCTCTGATCTGGATATGGTGCTTCTAGCATTAGAGAGCTATTAATCAAAATCAGTGCTACAGAATGTAAGTAATAAAGTCCTTGAAGCACCACATTTCCCTTAAGCCTTTGTATTTATCTCTGAGATCTTACACTGCCAGTTCAAAGTTTGTGACAGGACTCAATTTCCCATCTGTGCTTGCTAATTTCTTGCTATCTGAGAGGTTTTATTTTGTTTTTTTTTTTTGGGGGGGGTACGAGGAACTGGGCCAAGCTTACATATCTCAAAGAGCAGACCAGGAAAATCACTGGGGAAAAATTTCCAAACCCCCATGACTGCATGGTCATTTGGGAAACAGTTTGTGGAAATTAGCGTTAAACTTCCCTCTGCTTCTTAGAATTTGGAGTCCATCTCCCACTTACATGAGAGACAGAGATCAGCTACCAACCTAAATGATATTTTGATCTCCCTGTTTCAGGCTACATCTGTGAGTCTGGTTCTGTTGGTGCAAAACTGACGGGAGCTCAGCTT
Source organism: Aramus guarauna (assembly GCA_013400195.1). NCBI lineage: Eukaryota > Metazoa > Chordata > Aves > Gruiformes > Aramidae > Aramus > Aramus guarauna. The sequence continues at coordinate 538,285 of VXBL01002390.1, read as the reverse complement.
CTTATCAGCAAAGAGATCAGGGGTTTACCAGTTCATCTGAGCACAGTGCTCTTAAAGAATGGTGTATAAATCCCAGCATAATCAATGATACATTTTATCCCATTTCTAATGTATGCAACAATTTTAATACCTTGTGGCTACTATTATATTTAAAGCCAATAGCTTAACAATAATCTTATTATAGTTGTAGCTTCAATGAAGTGCTTAAGATGTAGGATGTCACAAAGCCTTGTAAAGTGCAATTAACTCAACAGCCTGAACAAAGATATTGCAGATTATCAGATTTTCAGGCTGTTTTCCATATACGCAGCTAATAAATCCTGAAAGGTATTAAAAAAGCACAACAACAAATAAAGACTATGAAGCTATAAAAGACCTTACTTAAGATATTTTTGTACCTAAAAAAACCCAACAAGCACGTCCTGGCCCTTCACGTAAACTCTGAAGCCTGCAATAAAAAAAAAAAAAATCCCACAAAATTAATCACTGGACTTTTGAGTTTTCAATAAATAGAACAAGCTTGTCTGACAGCATCTACCTGAAATGAGTGCTCAGCCAAAAGAAAAGCAAGAGCAAAGGCTTAAGATCAAAACTTGCCTTGTTTTTTGTACAGGGAGAAGGGACAGGAGGACAGAATTGAGCAGTTGTCAGAATCACAGCTTGATCTGTATTTGTGCATTTCTGTTTTGGACAAACTCCAAGCTCCAAATGAAAATGCTCTGCCCTATACTACAAACGAGTTTTAATCCACCCCAAATTTAGCAGCGGCAGCATCCCTTCCCCCATGGCAGTGAGAATTTAACAGAGCACTACTGCAGTCATTTCCCTCTTTTCCAAATCCACCGCTACAGAGAAAATCTCCATGTTTCATTTTTATTATTTTCCAAATGAAATGGCAGAGAAGTTTCCCCAAGGGAAAACACACTGCTCAGTCCTACAAGCTGGCTGGTTCAGCATGCAGCTGAGTAGCGGCAAAAACCCAGTGAAGACTCCGGCAGGAATAGCAATGCCTTTGGAAGGCTCAGCCTGTGCTCCCAGACACACTGGCACAACACCACTCGGTCGGGTATTGTGCTGAGGCCAGGCTAGTTCAGGCGCTCCCAAGCTGTTGTCCGTGAATACATCCCAGGCAGCCAAACGCTACCCTCTATACGTGCATACAGCTGAACGCCTACAGCCAGTAGCAGTAATGGTGGTGAATGGGTAAAGTGAGCTTTGGGAACCCTAGCTCAGTTGAAACAAGACTAACTCCTTTAATTTCTTTGGAGCGGAAAAAGGAAACATTGGTACTTTGCACAATCACAGCTGGATGGCGTGTTCCTCACTAGAGCATTTTGCTTGCTTCAATTACCCAGACTTTTTCTATTTAAATTAAAGGTGTTTCCTGGAACTGCAGACATAACACAAGATTTGTCTGTAGATTTTAAGATGATATTTACGACCATCATAGCCAACCTAGTGTAACAGGTTAGAGACACTCCATGTAAACCTCTCAGCTTGTTTGGACAACTGTACATTTGTGATATTGTAGATTTGTCTGTAAAGTGATGGAGAATCCAGCCTCTCCAGAGTCTCTGATCAGCCCATCTAGAATAGCATATCTCTACATTCTCACATGAGAAACTTCCCAGATATAAGTAATTTTTGCTCAACAGGCACATGGAAGCCCAGCCAGCAATAGAGCTGATTTTCCTCATGGAAGAGTCAGAAGCAAAAGCAAACACTTTGCCTAAGCTCCATGAAGCACCCAAGTGGAGCAGTATGCTCATTATGCCTCTGTCCATTGAAGTTTGGAATATGGTACTTCCTGAAAAGCCCTAATTCACATCTCAGCAAAAGTTACTGACTCTAAATCCATTAATTACTTGAAATGAGGAAGATTCCAATAAGAAAATAATTTTGGACCAAAACCAGTTCTCTTTGTTTTGGGTTTTCATCATTTAAGCAAATCAAAATCAGTTTCAATTTTAGCAACTCCTGCAATGGTCTACAAAATGCATGCTTTTCCCTGGCCATTACAATACCTCTGCTATGTAAGGTTTGGTGGAAAGCAGTTTTATCTGAAAACCACTCAAAGCAAAATGATCCCAATCAGTTTTATTTACTCCATGTTTTATAAGAAGAGAGTACAAAGTGTGCGTTGTGTTGGCAATTCTTATTTCTCCCTTGCTAGCTTGAAGAAAATTGATCATTGCCACTACACAGGCATAATGTGGGTAGAGCATGATTAGAATACCTTTGCTGGTATAGAAGAGATATCCCATGACTTAATATTCTTATCATTAGTATTCACCCTTTGATCATGCATTATTAGCTTTTACACCGGTTGATTCATGCCCTGAAGAAGTAACAATACAGAGGGCTTAGTTCAGCACATGCGTTTCCTTTATGAAGGCTTTGTAGCAATGGTGGCTATTTGTTCATTGTTACCCAATGCCGGTGTCACTAGGAACTTTTGGGAGGATGTAGCAGCCGTCTCCCTTTCTGTTGCAACATGTTGTCTCCAAGAAAGGCCAGGTGAAGTTGTTGCAGAGTACACGGTTCTGATTCCCAGTGAAAGGTATTTCTGACCACACTACTATGAGTGGTGCTGGAAACAAGCATGAAGGGGTTAAGATCTCCCCAGCACACTTAGTCCTGGTGTTTCCCTGCACTGATCGCATGAAAATTAATTAGGGCCATTCTTGATGGTCCACATGTTTTTTTTCTAACAATTTCCAATGCTGCTATCCTGGTCCAATGTTCCTCAACACAGGTAATAAAAATTCACAGGACAAAAAAGCCCATGAAACAGGAGGGGCTTAGAGGTATCTGCTCATCAGATAACTATCATGGGCATGATCATGTCAGCATAAGCGCCTTTCCACAGCAAGCTGGTGTGGGGAGATGGGAAAGCTTCAGAGCTTTCTGAGTTTGCTGAACAAGGCTGTTACTCAGCAGCCCCATCCAATTTTGGCTATAGACACCAGTCCGCAGCCACAGGCTTGAGGAAGTGTGAGATCACTTTTGACAGGGACTGCAGTCCTGAACGTGAGAAGCTGGGTGTCCCATTACCAGTTCCCCAAGCCCTGTCTCTGCCTTTTTTGTACTTTGATGCTTTCTGCTGTACTTCAAAGGCTTTGACCCCACAATTCTTAATCAAGGAAATCAAAAGGAATTTCAGTAGATTAAATCAAAAGCAGATTTACAAGATTAAAGACTGTAGACTCAGGAATTCAGGTTAAAAAGGAGAAAGTGAAGGGCTCAGTATACAGTAAAGAAATATAGCTTTCCTTATGTGTCTGGGATGGGGATTTCCAAGTAGGTGTGATGCAGGAAGGCACCCAGATCCCACTGAAATTCCTAGGAGCCTGGCACCTAATTGCATTAGGGCACTTTAAAAATCTCAGTCATGCTTATTAATTGTCTGTGATAAAATTTAAGTGATGTATTTGCCCTTCTGTTTTACAAGGCAATAACCCAATTAACGTGTGGATAAACTAGGAGGCCAAAGGGAATTGGATTATGTCTGAGGAAAACAGAGGAGCAATTAAAGTATCGCTATTATAGGAGAGATTGAATTAACATAGTAATGAAAACATTCCTCCCTCTTTGGGAAATGGGGGCTAGGTCTCCAGTTTGCGTCTGAGGATTATGAGCAGTGAGAGCCCCTTGTAATACTCTATCAGTTGACATCAGAGCCATCATTTCATTGCACATGAGGTAGCTGTACTGGGAGACTGAAAAAATAGGGATTAAAAGAGTAAAGGTTCATGGACCTCTTTCTGCCCCAAAGCTTCCTGCCTACCTCAGCCTCCCTCTCACTTCCACACCAAGGAGTTGCTGTTCTCCTGCTTCCAAATAATACTTTGTTTGAGTCCAAGTGAATGTTTTAATTAACAGAGAGCAGCTTCTACCTGGAGCAATCTCATTAAACAGACAAACCCAACATTGGTCATGATTTGCCCTTAAAATTAAAATGGTGCCTCCAGGAAAACATAAGACTGTCTTACAAACCCACAGAAAACTATAACCATAAACCTAAATGCTTTAGAGTAACAGAACAGCCACAGCCTTATTTTGCCCAGACTGCCAAGCCTAGGGCAGGACAGTAAGTTTAGTAAAGCTAAACAGGCCCCTGGACTAAGTACAAAAAGTCATGAGTGGGAAAAAAGCGTACACAATGGTTACTGCTAGTTTATGGCTTTTCTTCCCCTGTTGTGCAAGAGCCAGAGTCTAGCTTATAGCTCAGACAGTAATATTGGTGTGCACAATGGTGGAAAATGAATTATTACTTGGTGTAACAGAATGGCTTCTGAAATCATGATGATAATGCTTAATCACGTACTTTGCAGACTATATTCCCCAGAGTCATAAGCATGCAAAACAGTGCTGGAAAGACATTAGCAAGAGAAAGGAGGACTTCCACCTCTTATGGCTTTGTTAAAACTCTGCATTTTGCATTGTCCTTTCTGGGGATGTGAGTTTAGTCCTGGGAATATTTAACAAACTGACAAGCTAATGAGTTTTACCGATGAATAGGCTTTCAAATTTAAGGCTAGGGTTTTAATTGTGGAGTACTTCATCGAGCTTCTGGGTCCCCTGTACAAGAAAAACATGGACCTCTTGGAACAAGACCAAAGGAGGGCCATGAAGATGATTAGAGGGCTGGAGCACTTATCCTATGAAGACAGGCTGAGAGAGTTGGGGTTCTTTAACCTGGAGAAGACAAGGCTCCAGGGAGACCTTATAGCAGCCTTCCAGTACCTAAAGAGGCCTGCAGGACAGCTGGAGAGGGACTGTTTACAAGGGCATGGAGTGACAGGACAAGGGGGAATGGCTTTAAGCTGAAGGAGGGGAGATTTAGATTAGATAGTAGGAAAAAAAATTGTGTTTTTTTGTTTGGTTGGTTGTTGTTGTTTGTTTGTTTAAGAACATGTTATAGTCAAGTTTCAAGCCAGGAAACCTATATGCCCTATTTGGGCAATCCAGCTTCTCAGTTTCCAGGCTCAATTTAGCACATTAGGCTGAATATCAAAGCCAATTTTATGGAAGAGATTATTCAAACTTGCCAATGTGATTTAGAGGCATCAGCGCCATTACACACACTTTTAAGACTAAGGACAATTTGGAGGTGAACAGCCTGTTTGGGGGATGTGACAGATTTGTCCTTATATCTAAAAGATATATTTTATCTCAATTGGAATGTAAGGCAGGAAAACTCTATGATGTTATACATGTAAGGCTGGATGATTTAAATGGCTTAATTCAGTCCTTGAAATATACAGCTATGATTTTCAAAGTCAGCAACACTAATCCATACTAGGCTATTGTTTAATTCCATGGATTTCTTGAAATCTGCCTACCAAGGTGCACATCAACCAAGCAGTGAGGGTTTTGCAGAGTTTTGTTAAGAGTTCAGGGTATCTTCATTTGAGGGCCTGGATTCAAAGCCATTACCAAAACGTCTCCTTTGACTAGCTGAGCATGACAGGGTCACAGCAATGGGCCACCTCAGCACAGTTCAGTGCATCCATATGTGATACATTTGCACTGGATGGGATGGGAGTTCAGCTTCATCCTTATATCCTGTGCAGGACTTCAGTGACATTAACTTAATTTGTATTAGCACTCGTACAAGTAAACCTTGAATTTCAAACAAGAATAGAATTGGGGCAAATTTCTTGCTTAAAACCCAAGCTAAACCAGAACTATATCTGAATAATACTAAAAGTCCAAGGCAAACATTCCTGCTAAGTCCCTTCCACAGAACATGACGCATCTGTAAACAGACCTTCCCCATCTGTATGTGTTGTGAAATGAAACATGGGCTTTTCAGGATCCCAAAGGCTTATAGCTGAATGGATGGCTAAGTCTGCACTTCACAAATATTTTTAAGCCCCCTTCAGTGTTAAACTCTTAAACCCATCCTCCTAATCCACAGTGATTAACAGTAAAAAGTGTCTTTAATCACATGTAATCTAATTGAATGCTTTCAATATCCATGCCTGTAAATTATGAAACAAACTAACATTGCATATACATTAACCCAGTTTTGCAAAAATAAGAGGTCTATTACCACCCTTCCAGAGAGTCAGGATAGAGCTGCTCACAGAGATCTACTCCACGGATCATCCCGTTAACCTGTAATAAACTCACAAAAACTACGATACTTCACAGTAACTGAATCTTCTTTGTCAACTCTACTTCCTAGGGCAGGGAACAACTACAGGTGGAGTGATACAGCACAGCGAGATGCCAGCACCGATGTCAGAAGTCCTGTTCTCTGCTTTGCTTCAGCTCTGACATTCATCAGACCTGGTGCTGAGCCAAGTCAGTGTGGCAATTCAGCAAAAAAAAGTCCTTTTGGATTTGGGAGGTCAATTTTCCGCCAGATTAACCAATCGACTCAGCTCCTTGCAGGGCCCAAGAAGCATCAGATCCAACGTAACATGGGTAGAGAGAGCAGAAGGGAATAGGGGAGAGGCCAAGCAGTCCTCTCCTATTTGGCACCAGTAGATTGGACCCATGGAGAACGTACCCCAGTCTTTTCATATGTGCCAAACACATACAGAGAGACATTGCAGTCACTTGCCCTTGTGTTAGTCTTGGTAGACAAACATAAACTGCTTTTCACTTGAGATGACCAGCAGTGAAGACCTGCAGCTGACGTCTGTCCTCGCCCCTACAGTTACTATGATAGGCCAACTGCAGGCTTCGTTCCTGTGCGCTGCTTCGCCCTGGGGCTGTGCCCTGTGGAGCGTGGCTGTGTGCTCATAGACAGAGACATGGCATTAACTCACCCTCCACCCAAGCCAGCAAGCACCATGGCAAAGATACTGCTCTTGCTTTAGAGCTGACTTTGCCCTTATTTAAACTTGATTTGATCCCATAGGTTACAGCATTTGCAAAGACTGCAGGGGATAGGTGGTATTAAAAAACAGAAGCACTAGGAAAAGCCAACCCTAAAGATGCCTAACTGGAGCTGAGCAATGGCTACTGAACAATAAATATAGAAGTTGATGAATTACTGAGGAAAGAGAAGCCTTTTTCATGCAAAATGTCCTTATCAAAATTAGATGAATCACCAACTGCAAACTAGATATTTGAACACTTTATCCTGGTTTTAGCCAATCCCAGTCCCTATGAATGCATCCATTATTCCTAAATATCCATCGAATTTTGGATCCAGTTGCTGCAGTGGGACCATTACCAGTGCAATTAGCCTGGGCACATGCACACCAGGTCCAGTGTCTTGATGCAGACATAAAAGACCAATGCTCACAGAAGCAGCCAAACAAATTTTCTGGCTCATTTGATTTTAAAGTGTCTAACAGGAAGATCTGAAAAGACAGTTATTTTTCCTCAAATTGAAATGCTTTTAATCTTCCTTGGAAAGGAAGTTTCTTCAGATTCCTTCCTTACTTTCTTCTTTGCCTCCCCTCAAACAGCAGCCCCTCTGCTATTTTAACAAGTTCTCAGTCTCTTAACACTTCATTGCATTCAAACATTTCTTTACAAGTGCCTAGAGAGGGAACAGGAAGAAGGAAAATTATTATTTTCAATCCATTCCCTAGTCAAAGTCTTACACTTTAACTGCACTTAAGCTGAAATTCATTAGCAAATTATAGGTAAAGGATTCAGAGTAAGAGTCAAAGTGGCTTTCTCAGAGATGATTCCCTGTAGTCTGGTATTGAATTGGTAAGGAAAAAAAAAAAAAGCCACATGCATATAAACATTTGTCCTTTGAAAACACTTTTTAAAAATCTGTTCTTCTAAAACAGTGACTTTTTTTTAAATGGTTAATAATTCACTAGTACTGAAGCAATTCTAGCATTCTATTTCATTTTTTTGAGCTAGAGCTTTGCTTTTATTGTCAGAGGTTTAAGTCAGCTAGCATATAACTAGGATTATGTTAACATAACAAGACAAAGATGATTCTGTGGTTAAGGCCCTACTAATATTCAGGAGCTGCAAGTTCAATTCATCTTTTGCTCTGGAGTACGTGTGGGACCCCAGGGAAGTCATTTAGTCAGTTTGCTCTCAAAGGCATATTTCCTCCATCTTTTCTATTAGACGATAAATAGAGCTTTACAGTAAACCAGACTTTGATTTCAGAAAAAAACCCGCAAAATTTTCAGGATAATTTTTGGTCAAGACATGCAGCCTTTTCATGGAATTGAAACCCTACGCTATTTATTCAATTTGCATGGGATTTTGGAAAGGCTGGGGCTTCTAGGTAAGTAGGAAATAGTGGCCATTCAGACATGCATATGATCTGTCAGAACTCTGGGAAGTCAACTCATTTCCACAAAACCACTCAGATTTGACAACTGGAAAATTCCCATTCAAGAAGTTTCCTATGAGTCTTGTGTACAAGCTCCAAGTGTAGGTTCAACTAGAGATGAGCTCTAGTTACCCAAATGTAAGATATTAGCAACGGATGATACCTGCCATTGATTGATACCTCCATGAGCTAAATGATAGCGTATGCCTAATGAGGGACAACTTCTTTAATATGCAAGGTTTGCATTATGAAATAGGAGGAGCCTTTTGACAACAGCCACTTTCTGATGTCTCATTTACACTGTAAAAGCTGCTGCTTCCTGTAATAATTGGGAGGGAGAGGAGGCAAACCACAGGTAAGCTGATCTGCTCCCCCAGGTGCCTGTGCTCACAGCTCCTGCCAGATCAAAGCAGAGCCACGCACCAAGGCCAAGGGGAGAACTTGGCCCCTGGCACTTTACAGAGAAATACGCCAGAACATGCCTTGCATTTAGTCAGGACCCGGCATGTATCTTTGATGTGTGATAACACCGAGGCAGGTAAAGGCATAAGGGGAGGCCTAACAAGTTATAGCTTAGGTGGGAAACGCAGTTACAAGTCCAGGGTAAGTTGAATGAAATAACATGTGTGCTTTTCTAGGAGAGCCAGGACATATTTCTCAGCCATGAAATGATCCAGACAAAGGCAGAAAAGCACAAGATCCAGAAACCTGCGGACAGTTAATAAACTTGGAGGTAAGACCTGAGAATTGATACAACTGCATTTGGTGTGGGGGATCAGGAAGAAGTGGTTGAACTGCAGGCAAAAAAAAAAAAATTCACTTAAATTTTCGAGGCAGTTTCTTTTTGGAAACAGCCACAGAAACCACACATATTGAACCTAACCATCATCAACATTGCAGATCATGTCTGCACTTTGGAGGTTTCAGGCAGTCCTGTGTAGCCCATCTTTTCTCTCTCCTTAATTTCATATATCTTTGTCCTACTCAGGAATTAACAAAGAAGAAACAATTCCTGCTACCAAAGTTGTAAAATATCATTTAAATAATCTTTATTAATCTTGGAGGAAGGGAACCTTTCTGCCTGGTTACCCATATTTGAAGCCTGGGGTACTTCAATGTGTAACATTCATACATGTTTTCCACTTGCAGGCCTATAGGACAAAGATTTCAGAAAGAAATAAAGTCACTGAATAAATTAAGTCTGTTTTCTGCTCTCCATTTCACATTGATTGTTCTTTAAAGAAAAAAAATCCTCACTGAATTTTTAAACAAGGCTTCAGTAAGTACAGTTAAGATTGTGCAGAGGAGTCATGTTTGTGCATGCTTCACATGTTTGAATAGCAAAAATAATCTACTATGTAGAAATAATAATGCTGTTACACACCTAACAGAAAACCAAAAACCCAAGTTGGCCTGATTTGACTGGTTTTACCTTTGCAGGATGCCTTCAGCAAGCTTTTGTTCACCTTTGACTTTATAAGGAAGCAAGTGCAAAAAGACTGGAAGATGTTACTTCGAAACTTTCCTGTGTAAGGGAGAGAATTTAAATTCCCTAAAAAAATAAAAAAAAAAAAAAAGTTTAGGCTGCCTGTGAAGATTCTTATTTCCTAGATGAATTATTTTCTCCTCCTCTTAAAGATGCAATTGATTTGATAGTCAGAAAGAATATGACTAATGAATGGACTTGCTAACAGCTAAGAATCATCAGCCTTCAGTGAGTGACCAAATGTTGGTTTAACCGTCTTAATGCTACAAACACCACCAGCAGGTCTGATGATTTTGGCCATCAGCATCACCCCCCCGGAGAGGAGGGAGGAAGAAGGCTTGACAAGGTGGATGGTAAATAATGGCACCAGATCACCTCTGCCTTAGATACTGACAACCTCCTGGTACAATTGAAATTGCTGTTTAGAGTGGATGACAATTTTTTTTTTTTTCAGTTGTGATATTCTGACAAATTTCAATTTCAGGGTCAGAGTTCTTTTAGAGAATAGTCATAGAAAACTATTCTGCATAAGTATAAATCTAATTGTATCCTTGGCCTTGTCCAATTAGCTTTTAAAACTCAGCTTTTAAACCACAGAATAAATTTGTTTGAAAGGAAAAGGATTTTTTTAAATAACAAGATGTCTATCATACAGTTTTAACAAACTTCACACAAGAGCATGCCAACAATTTTCTGAGCCATATGTGGATTTCTGTTGTCAGTTAAAAATCTTGAATACCCCATGCAGGAACTACTGAATAAAGCTGTTTATATTATAGAAGTAAACAGAAAAAAATTGGATTATTCTTTGTATTACCAACTTAAGGCACTTTCAAACACATTAAAGTTTGTATTGTTCAAAAAACATCAAGTTTTATGAACAGAAACAGACATTGCATTTAATATGAGCCAGAATAGCTGTAGCTGACTACAGAGCCAATGCTCTTCAAGCCAAGAGCCATCTTTTTGTGTTGTGATTATGCACTGCCTCACATCAGAAGTTTACCCTTAAACCTTTGGTAAAGGTATAACCTTTAGGATCAACCTGACACAGGACTGAACAGCCCCATTTTCCACTGAAGCAAATTCTTGTGACTTGTCCCCTAGGAAGACCACGGATTCAAACTTGCTACCACAGAAACATCCCGAAAGGGAGAAACGCCAGGGTGTCTGTTCCTTGCTCTATCTCCATCATCAAAAACACAAGAGCAAGGGCCAACACCACAGCTCACTCACACTGAGAGCTGAAAGCCACGATCCAGCTGCTTTGGCTGGTGCAGTTCTTTAATATCTCTGGAATTCCCCAGGCGCTGCTCACTTTGCAGCAGGATGAGCCTGAGCAGCTTGTTTGTACACAGCAAAATGCTCAGCACACAGCGTCCTCAGCATGTATAAAGCCATCTCAGCTGTGATTAAAATCCATCAAGAATAGCAAACTGAAGAAATACTTTTCCCTCTCCCCCCGCCCCCAACAGTTCATCATCTGTGCTTCTCTATTTTCCTGGGACAGCTCAGCTAATCTGTAGGAGGCCACTGCGGGTACACCCAGAGCACTAGTGCGGATGGTGCTGTTAGCGTCAACAATGGCACGTTAAGTCAAAATTCTGGCAGCATTAGAAACAGCTGCCCCTACACTGATGAACTTTCCAAATATGAGAGGTTTTAGAGCTAGTGTGAGGTTTTTAGCAGAAGCCACTCCTTTGAGTCAGTGCTCACTTCAGCTGTGGGGGCACAGTTCTGCTGGAGCAGACAAGTCTGAGGTTAAGCAGAGTTGTTAAAGATCTCAGCTCATGTTTTGTAAAATGAGAGAACTGGGACTAGCATCCTGGTCGATACCTGGCTCTGTCACCAGTGGTTTTTCCTCTTACCTGTTCTAACTACGCCTTGTGGTTTCTGGGGATGTGAATGGATCTTTCCTGTGCTAGGTAGTGGTTATTATCTCAGCTCTGGTCCAAGCTACAGAAAGGACTGCTCCTGGTTACCTTCTTGGGCTGGGTCTAATGTTCTGAGATGCTGCTGAAATGCAGATACTTTCAAAAGAGGAGCCTGAGAAGCCACTTCCAGGTCTTCCACTGATACCTGTTGATGTTCTTGGTCACATAGCCTTCTCCCTCTGCCACAGACCTTCTCTTCCTCCAGGGCCCAGCTCAGTGCTTTGCCACAAGACTGCACTCCCTCACTTCCCCAGCACGTCTTCTCCTCCATTGTCAGAAACGTGGCTACTATGAACTTCCAACTCTGTGTGGACTGTATGCATCCCTAAGCATCTTTTAAATACTAGCAATATACCAAGGTTTTTACACTATACAACGGATGCTGCAGTAAAAAGTTACAAGTCACTGTTTCAAATTCATCTCTTGAACTATTAAAATTAGTCTGGATTTTTGTTTTTTAAAGAATTTGCACTGACAACTGCCTCCTTCATTTAAAAAGGAATATAAATTTTTATCAAAACCTACTAAAATGCAAATCATTGAATCTTTGCTATTTTGGAGAATGATAGTTATGAGTTGACAAACAGTCTACTCACCATCTGAGAGAGCTTGTCACAACACACATAAATTAACCCTCCCCCACACACAAAGTACGGTAATCTAAAAAAATGGATTTTTCTTTTCTTCTACTACAGCCCACAGAGAATTATCTTCTTTGCAGAGCTTCTTGTGATGTATTGCTGCTCAATCATGCATGCACCTTTGAAACAGCATCACAAGTTCTTCCTGACAGAAAGGAATGTGTTCCTACTCCAAGGTTACCTTTGTTCAAAATATACAATAGAAACTAGATGCTAATGAGAAAATAAATGCACAGCACAGTCTTTGGAAATGGCACTGCTGAAGCTATCACCTTGCCTGAAGCAATAAATTCCAGGCGAGCACAGACTGTATTTTTAAAATTTATCACCTCACAGACTAACAAGCATTGATTATATGTTTTTCTTTGAGTAATCGCCAATATCATTAATATGTTCAAAATTATACTTAAAAAGAAAACAGATTCTGTACTTTTCTACAAAGGAGAATACATAAGAAGAACAGACTAAAATTCTCTGCCAGAGGAGAATCCTGACAAGACCCCAACTTCAGTTAACTGGGACAAGCTTAGTAAGGAGGTAAGATAGTCCCTGAGGTTAAGAGCAGCAAGAGATCAGGGAGAAGTTCTTAGTGCCCACAGCTGGGCCACCCATCACCCTCACGTGGGGCCCAAGCCCCCTCAGTGATCCCAGACAGCAGCCTCCATTCAGGACCTCACGAAGAAACAGAACTCAGAAGCTCTGCAAGTGTTTCCAAAGCAGGAGATGGTCTAGCTCCCACTGTTCCTTCACCTCCAAGTTGAAGAGAGTTGTGTTTTTCTATGGCAATCTAATTTACATCCAGTTAGCTTAACCAAAAATATTTTGGGGGCTTCCTTCCCCTTCATTTGGTACAGAAAAGGCAGAGTAAAACCCTCTGTCAGAATTGTTCCTACAAGTTAATAGCAATCCTTGACCATGAGCATTTAAGCACTTGTGTCAGCACAGTCTTCCATCAAAAGAAGCCAAGGGCAGGGCATAGCAGTGGTGCAGTTCCCAGGTGCTACCAGAAACACCATGGAAAAAGAGAGTAAGGAGACGAAAGCACCTTTTTTTCTCACTGCATTTCAGTGATGTTCCTTGGTCTCTGCTACACCAAGGCATATCTGTACATGACAACCATGTGCCTCATTCTGGCTGTCAAAGAACTGGCTCTTAAATAGCACAGAAAGTACTCATTAAAATACTGGATTGAAGCAGACTCCTCACCTCTGGGACAATTGAATTAACAGTATTTCCCAGGGGAGGGGCTTGTCCTACCCACTTTAGGAAGTTCTGGTAGTACTGTTGGGTTGGCAAGACAGATGCAGAAGCAGAGAGGAAGCCTATGTGGAAGCCCAACTCTATAGCTCTACCCTTCCGCATGGTAAACTGAAGGGCTCTCTCACAGTCCTTCACATCCCCTGCCCTCTCACCAGGGCTTTCAGAATCAAAATGAGATCCGGATTAGCATTTGTTGCACCTAGCTATGTCATATTTCTCACATTGCCACTGTATGTTTCAGCCAAGATGCTGAAATCCTATCTCAAAGAGGCGGCAGGAAAAGAAAAGCTCTGGATAAGGAATGATACATTTTTCCCTACACAACATTATAGATAAGAAATAAGCTGCTCATTTATCAGTTGTCACCACTCTAACAACGCTAAAACCTCTTTTATTTCTGAATATCATCCTTAAACATGTCCTGAACAATTAACTAGTGTAAAAAGAACAAAATAACCAGAGCCCAGTGTGATAAGAGAAATATCTTTGTGGAAGAGAAGCCTTAAGAAATCTAGCGAACACTAGATATATATCATGCACATTCTAAATTTAAGATCGAGGGTAATTATTTTAATGTGGAACTTTCAATCACTGCTCACCCTACAGAGCTTCCCCACGGATCTGAATTTGAGTAATGTAGTAATGACAGCATTACCACTTGTAATAGAAAGAATCATTACAGCATCATTATCAAGGAATTACTTTTGCAATTAGTAATAATTCCCACATTCACAGTCAAATAAGTAACATTTTCCCCATTAATTTAATTTTCTCTGGAAGGCTAGAGCAAGCAACTATTCTTATCGCTGTGTTTCAATACACCTGTCTGCCTCTGTCTAAATAGTTCCTGTTCCTCTGCTTTTGAAGAGCACTGTGTCTAGTCAGATAATTTTGCAAGGATCAAACTACATGATCTGTCAGGTTACCAGGCAGGTAAAAAATGAATTCCTCATGTTTGACCTGTTTTACAACGTACTCTAAATGGAAATCACGCCCTTCAGATGCATTTACAACAAGAGAAGAATGATATCTGAGGACAGTGTGAAACATTATCCTGTGTTATCCAGTTGTTTGCAATGGCTCCCTAACTACTACTGGTAAGCAGTAGCTCACAAGATTATTGCTGTATAATTACTGGGAATATATTCCCATTCACATGGGTTGATCCACAGCCCATTCAAGCTATCAAAAAGAGCAGCCCAAGTTCAGAGTTCGGGCCCATGCAATACGTTTGCTTGTTCTGAGTAAACATACTCCTCCAGGGAGGCTCAGGTAGTCAGGTCTTCCATCCTTCTATTTTAGCTTCAATTTTATCAGCCCTTCTATCACAGCCTGCCCCTTCAGATGAGATTTCAGGGAAGAATTTAGATCTGCAATTTTATAACATGCGCATGAAGTATTCTGTATCACAATGAACCATATATATTTAGGCTCTGGAGGATTTCCTTTCTTAAGGCAAGAAATCTCTCTCTTACCAATACAGAGAAAGGATGAGGATTTTCCCTGGTACTTCCAGTGATGCTACTGGGAGAGGTTAATGTACAGAAGTACTCTAGTGTTCTCTGGTTATTTATCCTGGGCAAAAGTTTGGTAATTCACTCAAATTCTTTTTCGTGCTAAATTGTCCAGCATCATGCCATCCCACCTCCAGTCCTATTGAAGAAACTGCTGCAGCATTCAAAACACTGCACTCCCTGTGTACTGTAACTCCCCAGAATGCCTGCAGCCAGTCACCCTCCCACTGCGGGCTTTGGGGAGCTAGGAATGCCACAGCACTCATCTGCACTCCCTTCTCTTGGCTGGCTGTGACAAACGGCTTTTCTCCATGGCAGACCTAAGGAGAAACTGCTGCGCACAGTGCTCCATTCGAGACCCTGGCTCCTTTTGTAAAGTGCCTAAGTGAGAGCCAAAATCTTACCCTAGGCATGGACACTGACTTTCTGAAATCCTTTTGTAAGTTCTAAGCATGCGAAGAGAGAGAACAAAACTACCAAACTTATGACACAGCCTACATAGTACATTAGATGGATGTGCCAATCTTATGTATAATTCTGTTACATTCTCCTTCATCCCCCAACTTAACTTTTCACAGAAGCCCTCCTCAGTGAGATCTTACAGCTGCTTTATATGAAAGCTGATGAATACATTCATTGTTCTAACACAACTCCAAGGCATATAGTTTCTTAGTAAATCAGACATTCAATACACAGATGAAAACACTGTAAAATAGTACAAGATACAGTGAGCAGTACTTGGATTCCTATCAATAATTAAACAGAAACCATTGGATCGTCAATCTGCTGATGTTCCTCATGTAGATTTTTCCCACTCTGCTGATGTTACAGTGTCTCTTTAATTCAGCTCACGTTCCCTTAGGACTGCAGAGGATCTCTTAAGCCATCACAACAATTCTGCTATTGCGTGCTCCCATGTCATGCAATCCTTCTGATACCAATCAAATGCCAATTTATGGCTACTTCAGGTGCCTCGCCTACATTGTATTTACTGTGAACCTTTTCTAGGTCCCTGCAGCTCTCATACTTGGAAACCTCCTCACACTCAAACTAAATTTATTCTCAACTACACTCTAAGTGTTCCACTCCAGCAGCAAGCATAGAAGTACCATAGCTGTTATGATCTAAGACTGGAAGAAAAGCAAAGTCTGCAGGGAGAGGCAACATCTTTCATTACATCAATTTATACAGTGGGAAAGCACTGGGCAAATTTACAGATGCACAGGCCAACTACCGAGCTCTTCTCCTTCCTGCTATCTACTCTTCTTGTATTTATAGCCAGCAATCACATTCTCCCCTTAGTTTTCATCTCATGAAGCAGTACAAGCCAGACTGTTTCTCCTGTGAGAGCATCAACCTACTGTCTTAAGATCAGAGATTCCTCGTTCTTCATAGCAAGACCACCAGCCATCATATACCCCTCCCAGCCTCGGATGGCAGTCTGCCGCCCCACTCTTTCGACGAGTGTCAGAGAGGCAGCCTAGGGCCCACCAGAAGAATTCTGCCTGGAGGAACCAGAATTTCAAGCATCCTCGGATTTTTTTTTCTTTTTATTTGCACAGTCTTATCACAAAGGAAAACCATGACATGTTTACATTAACAATTCTAATATCGGTAACAGATGCGTGTTGTCTGAGCCTGATGATGATTTCCATTGTTTGATACTTAAATCAACCCTAGGTGCTTTGCTTCTGCTCCCTAATAGAGACTGCTTGTCTCTCTCATTGTGAAAAACAATGTTTCCCAGCTTTAGCTTTGATGGGAAGTAGTAGTGAAGGGCCTATCACAAAAATGATTAATGCCAAAAGTAGGAATTCTGTCCCCACATCACTTGTACAAATCAATATGTAGTTTGCTTCATAGGAAGGTCTCGTTCTTGGATGATTGTAACTCATTGTGCTTTGTAAAGCCCTGAGGTCAGCTAAGTTTTTTGCTACGAGTGAACGAAAAAAACTTGGCATTCCTCCAATCATAGTAAAATGAAAAACACCGAGATCTCTCAGAGCAATTTGTTCTAGCAGAATGCTCAGGCTACGGGACTTGAGCATGATCCTGCTAGTCAAAGCTCTACAAACAAAGCCCTGTATTTATAGCAGATCTCCTCCTCCCAGTGTTGGGATTTCAGCTTGAAAGTGCCATACAAGGACCCAACTCAGCTCTGAGATACCCCTGTTTTCTATTCCTGTGCAGGGCAGTAGTGTTCATGGCAAGGCTCTATCCAGAATCCTGGAGCCCAGGTGGAAGAAAGATGGAAACTGCTCTTTGTATCAGGTTTCTCTCCTTAAAAAAAAAAAAAAAAAAAAAAGTAATTCCACCCAAGACAGTGTGAAACAGTGGCCTCTATAGCCTTTGATTTTAGCTCCAGAACAAGAAGTTGAACTTGCCTGACCCTAAGCCCAAGCTAATAAATCCTGTTAGAAAGCAGCTATATTGTTTGCAGTCATAAGAAACCATCACTTCTCTGCTCTGATTGCTGTGTACAGCACCTAGCACAATGGGGGGTGGAAGGGGTAAGAAGGGTTGGAGACAGTTTGTTGTCTTATTTGTGTTGCAAGTATTTTGTTTACAGAGGCAATCACTATGCTCAGCAGACTGAGTGCTGCATAAAGATCATAAAAAGAATTTGCCATGAATTAAAAATGAACAATACTTAAAAATCCCATTTTCCTATTCTCTCAGCAGCATGCAGCATAGCAAGGTAACTTTTCAAAGAAAGCCTCATTAGTTCTGACACTTTATCAAATGCAGACCCTGACCTGTTCAGCATTTACATACTTCACTGATCAATTAGGATGCAGCACTAAACAGCAGTGCTCAGGACACAGATATTTCTCCACCTTGGCCCTCTTTGACCTCCCCACACAGTAATGAATTTTTTTCCTGCTTGCCCTGCAGAATGAATCAACCTTAATTATCCCACAAAAGACCAGGGTTGACCCAAATTTATTAGAAAATTGAGGCACCATCATATTAAACTAAAAGTCTGATGTCACATCAAAGTTAGCTCATAGCACCATTATATAGCTCTGCAGCCAGGACTGCAGCACAAGTCAACAACAGTACCAGCCTGCAAGTTAGCGCTCTCAGACTGAAATGCATGGCAACCTTACAGGGAATCAACAGTCCACAGTTGGACAGTCAGCACTTTTCCATTCTCCTCTGTCTGCTGCAGTGTCCCAGCATCCTCCAAAGGCAAGTAAGATCTGAGGTCTCACTAGAGTTGCCAAGTGTCATGAAGCCGGAAAACAGCAGCCACAAAGCTAACCTGCCCGGGTAACAGGATGTATCCACAGGTATGGTGCACCCAGCCAGGGAAGATGGGAGTTTGAGGACCACAGCGCTGATTTGGTATTGGGAGATCAGGCCTCAGAAGAGACCCTGAACAAGCCATTCACCTCCTCTGTAACACAAAAGCTGAGATCTTCCTCACTAACTGCACTGTTAGAGGATCTAACCCTTTATTAATTAGAGCTTATGCCTACAAGGGTATTTCCACGCGCAACTTCCACCAGAGTGAATGTGTTAGACCTAGATTATAAGGATCTATTAAGTATATAGGTAGGCTCCAGACAAGAGAAGTTAATTAAAACCCAATCATAAATCACTGTAACTAGAATAAAATAAATGTGAGAAGTAGCCATAATGAGAGAGCTCTTCATGAATACAGAAGAGACAAATCATGCGATCGGGTGCCAGTGCAGAGAGATGGCATGCTACCCTATGAAGAGCATTTCCCAATATCTAAGTTACAGTTGAGGTATTTGCAAGCGTAAAAGCTTCTCTGACATTTCCTTTCATTTTTTCAGTGCCATGTCTGTCCTCGTACGTGCCCAGAGCAATGGCAGCTTATAAATATAATTGGTATGGATTGATGTACATACAACCGTTCTATTTTAAGTATTACATTTTCTGAGGCACTTGCTGGGACTGAGAGCTGAGCTGGAGGACAGAGGCAGCTGCACAGCAGATCTATGGTAAGGCAGAACTTCTTGCTGGGAAAATCCATATTTTTTTAAATATGAAAATGAGACTACGGCTGGAATATCAAACGCACATGATAAACCCACCTTACTGACCAAGGGAAGTACCATTGCTTCAGCACTGTTCTCATACGCAGGTAGAGGTGCCTTGACTGAGCAGTGCTTTTTTCTGGGAATGGATGGGAAATCATACTGTTCAATGCATGAAAGAATCTTTGCATAGAGGGTCATTCGTGCCAATTTTATCCAAATTACAAACAGTAATTACAAATCCTGTCTGCCAGACAGATTTGGTTTTTTTTCTTCAAGGGACAAACACTCTGCATATTGAACCATAAGCATTAAAACTCATTGATGAGTCTGACAGTGAATGAGGTCCTGAGCTTCCCCAACCCTCTTCTCCTGCCGAACCCAAGAAGCAGCTCAGACTCCAGTAGGTTACATTTCAAATGATACCCAAGCACCCAACGAGGTCACACAACCCAATGCAGCTTTAGAGCTGGGGGAAGTCCAGGCCAGAATAATTACAACTTAACACCGCTGAATGCCCAGCTCTATGAGCCAAACACCTATCCTATGAAACAATCAACAGTAAATCCCTTGCCCCAGAGCATTCACACAGTAGGACTCAGACTGTACTGCGCAATCTCCTAAATGGCTTTTAAACAGCAACATTTGGAAGATTTATTATTTATACTGTGGCAGTACCCAAAGACTTCAGTTAGGATTGGAGTCCTACAGTGTAGATGCTGTATAAACACATAAAAATTATTCTTCTCTTCCCCAAGGACTTGCAGTTTTATTGGAGATGAAGCTTGGAAAGTACTGGCAACTGCCCTAATGGGAACTCATAGACAGAATGCAGCAATGCAGATGTATAGCCCAACAGCTCTGAAATGCTGACAGTTTTAAAGCAACTATATATTATGTATCAGCAAACCCTACAGATCTATGAACTATCAGATCTAACTTTTTAGACAAGGAATCAGTTTGACTCAAACTGCATAAGATTCAAAAGCATTTTATTCAAACTCTAATTCATAGTCTTCATTAGTAGTTGTTTTACAGTGGAAGTAATGGAGCAGGAAAATGATGTACTTAATATACCAAGTAGCTAACTTAAAACAGCTATTTAAATTAATGTACTGCTCAGCTTCAGCTCCAATGGAAGTTGTTCTTTTTATTTTTGTCAGCTTCTTTGCTGGTGTGTATCAGTGTAACGTCCAGGGAGTGATACCCACTTCCATTAGATAAGAACATTTCATGATATTATCTGCCTGCCCGGAGGAGCTGGCTAAAAATCTGACTCCCATGGGTCATTCCAGTCTGGAAAAATAATTAATGGTGGAGTCTGATATCTTTGACACAATCCTGTTTGCTTTCAAATTATGTACAAAGCCTTGTTTCCCTTCACACACCAGGAACGAAGCAGCAGGAGAGAGCTCCAAGTCCCTTTTTAGCCAGCAAAAACCTGCATTCAGCATTTTCTCAAGACTGTGCTGCCAGCGTTTTCTCTTCTCTGGCTGCTGACACAGATGATCTGATGCCATTCTGCCAGGGCCACAGAACGGCACCTTGTGAAGCCCCTACAACTCCTCTGATGGGTGACTTCAGCTTTGTGTTGTTGGTGGATGCTTTGACATACAGAGGGGGACATCAGCTAGCTGCTGTATTTTTCCAAAATGAAGAGGTAGCCATTAACACAAAGGTTTACTGTGACTAAGCAGTTACTAGATTTCACGCAACTCATAACAATACAAATGATACTTTCTATATAGCCAAAGAACAGGCAGAGTTACAATCCTGGGTGGCTTTCTGGTCACTGAAGTGCTTTGGGGTATGGGCAAGCATGAAGCATGTTGCTCTAAGATGAGGCCTGTCTCTGCAGCCCCAGATCTGATCCCAGCTACTTCTGCAGCTTCTCCCCTTGCCTGGGTCCGACCCTGGACTAGGGGGTTTCACTGCAGCCCTTTTAGCTAAAAAGCCAATATTTTGGCTGACTGAGGCTACACACTCACAGACTCAAAGCACCCAGCTGCCTGGCACCAATATACAGGCAACTCAAAAGCACAGCATGGCATGTACTACTTCTTTATGTTCTGCTCTGCTCTTCTCTTGAAATGGAATTTTTCCAGGTTGAAACCTTGTTGCTAGCTTTATTTATATAGATATATTTTTATTATCATCATGTATTGTCACCATGTCACCATCCTAGTTCCATTTTAATCCACATACTGAGGCAGCTTCCTAATGTTTTGCTGCTTATTCCCAGACTGTGGACTGCATCTCTAAACCACACGCATGCAGCGGCACAAAAGCCAGCCCTGCACGAGTCTGCACTGCCCCTTGCAAGTTTGTTCAGTACCATATATATATTCCCCACCACCGCACACTACTGTATTTGCACATAGAAGACATTTGCATTCAGACAAGTCTTTAAAAGCCCTTTTGCATTTGTTACAGAAGCCATCATCAGAAGGGTGGTGTAAATCAATGTACTAAGGGTGAGAAATATTGATTTCCCTCTGAGGTTTATTTGCAGTATGGCTGAAAGACCTAATATTAAGAGACAACAAATCGAGCCATCTTGCCACTCGTGGGCAGTTTGGAGAAGGTTACGTGGGTGCAGGGGAAGCGCAACAAAACAGGCGCAGCGTTACCTGTGGCCAGGGTGTGAGAGAAACACCCCTGAAATACGGGCAGTGCCAGAGGCAATGGCGGGTTGAACCCTGCAGCAGGAACACCGCACAGCAATCCAGAGCCTACCTGCTATGTCTGATGCTCTTCTCATACAACAAAGAGTGGCCATGGGTGATTTCTCAGCACCTTGAGCTCTGGGTGTTCTCCAGGGGCCATCTGACAGCTTCTTCTCTCCCAGCACCCTACAAGGGGCTGCTGTGGAGAGCTGGGCTCACCCCCTTGTCCCTGCTGAGGAGCCAGGGCCTGGGCACAGGAGTACATGCATGGACTAAACACCTTGAAGAAACAAGGTGATTATTTTTTTTTAATAAAAGGTTTTCCTTGTTATGTTTGCATCATGGAGAAGAGCTTCTTCATGGCTACTCCAGCCGCTCTGCTGCTGCTGGCCCTGCCCACAGCTCCCAGGCCCATGGCACATCCCCATGCAGGGAGCAGTGAAGAGAATGGACACAGCTGCTGACAGCCTGTGAGCAAGAGGGTTCTGGAAGCACGACAGGGACTGAGGGAAGGGAACGGCACCTAACCCTATCAAAGTGGTCCTGCCATGGCAAAGGGCACATCTCCTCCTGGTCCCTAGGCAGGGGGGAAGCCATTTTGAGGGAGGCACGTGAGGACAGCCATTTTATAGTCCCCCAGAGGCAGCTCCCCATGCAGGAAAAGACACCTTTTCCCCATTTCTTACCCCTTTTTCCTTTTCTTAGAAGTAAGCTGGTGCCTTCCTCCTAAGGGCAGCTCTGGCAGTAGATAACAAGGCCAGTGGCGCCTTATCCCTGAGGACACGCAGAGCTCTCCTCTCTCTTGGAGGGCTGTTCCTCCCTCACAGGTTCAGCCACATCAGCCACCTTAGCTCTGAGGAAGTCTCCTGCCAATTCAGGGACCCTTTCCAAGCATGGCAGCCCAGTCTGTGCGCGCAAGGGAAGGACGTCCACCGGCAGAGACATGCCAGAAACTCCAGCACAGGCCAGTAGCAGGACTAGGGACAAACGCATCTCCTAGTCCTTTAGACATGGCAGTCCTGTTTCTTGTACAGCCCTGCTTTTGAAAGGGGATATGGCTTTGTTTGCTTACCTCCGGAAGAAGGGCTCACAGGGGATGTCTCAGTGCTAAGATGGATGTGCCATGCCCTTTCAGTGAGCCACAAAAGCAAAGAGCACTGGCTCCGAGACTGGCAGAGGGGGAACACTTCAGCTGCTTGCAGCCCGTAAGGGAGGCAGAAACGCTGCCAGGCTGAAATGTATTAAGCGTGCAAGCACGGGTTTTAGTCTGTTACTTTGGGAAATTAATTTCTGCCAAGTTTTGCAGTTTCCCCTCCTGCTCCATGGGCCCTGTGATGGTCATTTGTCACTGCTGCTCAGAAGAAAGGCGATTTTCAGGAAGGCAATGAGGCATTCGACAAGGTTTCCAGTTAAGTGTGGAAACATCATGCACTGTCATATAATAGCACTGTAAGAAGCGACGCCTCTCAGACCAGTTGTATGGTTACATCTCTAGGTAGTGATGAAAGCTCCTTTTGTTAGGTTAAAGAAAAAGCTCAGAGAGGATATGCTCCAGAGCTGGGAAAAGTATGAATAAGCAGGAGATGATTAGACGCTCAGTCGCACAGACACCATGCAAATAAATTGGTGTGGATATCAGAAACCCCTTAATAGAGTGAGTCAAATTTTGCAGTCCTCCACTCAGCCCAGCCTCCCTGCAATGGTTCAGCCTTAGGTCACTTGCTGGTAATATTACTTTGCTAGTTTGACAAGCCTCCTCCACACGTACTCTGATTTACATAAGCATATAGATAAACCCTGCCAATGACATTTGCGACAAAATTTCCCAAAAGCTATTGAATTAGCTTTTCTCCCCAGGCAATCCAAGCCCCTGTGTTGAAATCCTGCAGTGTATCCTCACAGAGCAGCAGAGTCCTGCATGACATAACATGCAGGTGGGTTTTAGCACAAGAAATAGGCTGCAATGGAAACAGCACCCTTTTGACCTTGTTGAGTAAAGGGTTTGCAGAGGCTTTCTAAGTACTCTTTATTTCAGGGGCCATTAATTGAATAGCGACCAGTCTCTTTGCCAGTTAAAAAGAATAGGATTCTCTCTCTCAGCAGCATGGGAACATGCCTACCTTGTCCTGTCAACCTCGTGACCTTCTGAAGTCTGCTGCTCTCCCATTTTCCCAGCTAAATTCCTCCATCACAAACAAGATTGAACTCACAGTCTGGATACCAGGTAGAGGTCAGTGGGAAGATACAAAGCAGGATATGTTACAGTAGGAATTAATAAGTTTAATACCTTGGCTTCCTGAGTGAAACCTAAAAGGATGTACAGCCTACTTCAGTCAACACTTCCTTATCACCACTTCTTGTCTTTCTAGATACATCCTGCTCTTCACACGGAAAATACTCTTGCTCAAGTAGAGTGAGCCAGTTCTGTGGTCATGTGTCAGTAATTGTAATATACGTGGGTGTCAACCAGAGGGCAACAAAACTGGTTTAACTAGCATAGTAAGGGGTCTGTAAGAAGGTGTCAGTGACACTAGTTTTGGCTTAGTTCTGAAGTTAAAGTTGTGGCATTTCCATCACAGTTTACTACAAGATATGTATGTTTTTACTCTAGCTAACCAACTCTCTGGTTCTGGTTCTGAATGGATAAAATATAGGGCTTATTTCCATGTTGCCTTGTGCAGGTCAAGATCCCATTTTATGAAGCTCACAAGTTACAGCCATTTTGCTTTCACATTTACCTTGCTCTCACATCTGCATCGTACTGGTAAAAGGTTAAAGTCCAAGGCAAAGTTTGAAGTTTGTGATAAACAGTGAGGCACTGACCTCGGACATCAGAATTGTTTTCTCCAGTAGCTAAAGAGCATCACAATCCTCCCTATCTCCTAACCAAAGTACCAGCTGTGTATTTCTTCAGGTTGACTTGAGGAGCATCCAAAGCAAATCCTGTTTGTAGCACAGATGAGAAGAGATGCAGGGAGACACAATGAGTCTCTCATGCCAGCCACTAGACTATTTGTTTAATGGTTACAGGAAGAGGCTTTGATACTCTGTTAATGGTGGTTTTGTAAGAGCCTACACAGATGAACATAGGAAAAGGGAGATTCAAAGTGCTCATAACAATGTGATCACTTTTTCCCTGTTTAATTCGGCATGTAAATTAATTGTTTTCTGCAGTAAGTTTTGGACATTCTATAGATTGGGGTGTAAAAGCCACCTGAGGGCAGCCAGTATTTTACAGGGCTGCTCCTGATTCTGGTTGTCTCTGGAAGGGTCACGCAGTACATAAAAATATTGTGCATTCAGGGGTTCAGCCTTTCTTCTGGATCCTTACAACAAATGAGAACCTGAAAAAATGAAAGGCAGGAATAGAACATGTTGGGCTTGCTCCTATTCATAGCAATTTGGTTTAGCTCCATTCATTTTGGAAAAAGCTGGATAAGGTTCAGAAGCACCAGTTCAAACTGGGGCAGTGCTTATGCATGTACCAGCTTTACTGGAGTTGATACAGTGGAAGCATCAGACTTGCAGCTGAACACATCCTTAAGTGTGATTGCAAGGTGAATAGCATTATAGAAATCAATGAGAAGGGAATCCATTCCTCTAATCTCAGGCATCTGCAGAAGTGGCACCATTTTTGCCCAGGGCAGTATTATGGGTTGTCTCAATTTTATCTGTTTGCACTCTAAGTGAGGTTTGTCACATTTCCAGCTGTTTAGAACGTCATGTCTCACACTGAAATAGCCATGAAACAAGACAGCATTTGTAATAATATAAAGCAGTCACTTACCCCTGAGCAAGTCATTTATCTCAGACCAGAACACCAGAGTAATAACTAGGATTAAAGATAGAGCAGTCAAGACAAAAAAAAAGGTAAATCAATCACCATATTAGGATATTTGAAGAATCATTTGCATGTACTCAGAAAGTATGATACTTGCTATTAAGCCCAGCTGTAGCAGAGTCCCAAATTCATAAATATTCATCAAATAACCTTTTAGCAAAACTCAGTGACTATGATGGTGGCCAGCTACTGAATTCAATCTAATTGAAAACCTGAGAAGTAATGAAATGATTGCATGTCTGTCTCTTCATTAAATCAGTGTGCAAATTTGCATAGATTAATTTGCGTCAAATTAATAGCTCCACACTTGGCTTACAGCCAAGAGGACTTACGATCAATCTATAGTTTTAATTCAATTCTGTACTCCCAAAATGTTGGGTGTTTTTTGCTATTTTAGAGACAGAAAATCAGACCTGAATATGATTTTCACCACTTCTGTTATTTTTCTCCATTTCTTATGTTATGATGATTAATTATAATAAAATGTGCACATAATTAAAAAGCAAAAAAATCAGAATGGAGAACTGAGGTGTGGTTTGCTTCTTTGGAAATCAAGTCACATTGGAAGGCTTGAATCCTCAGCTACTTTGAATCGAACACAGGGTGGGGTATGTCTGGGGTTGAACAGACAACTTGCAGGGCTGTTCCACGGCCCAGAGCAATTCCCCGGACTGGTGGGGCCCTGGGAATTTTAGGACAAGTTTGCCTGTGATTCATCCACTTCCCAGCCCATCATGCTCAGCCTTTCCAGAGGATGCAGAATTTGCTGTACCTATGCAACTGCTTGATGCCCACAACATTTAAAATAATATTTAAACTCTCTAATGTTTGATGTGCCGAGCTCTGTCAGGAACACAGCGATTCCTTCAGCCATTTGAAGTTAGTAATGGGGATAGACAGTACACTCATTTACATTGTCAGCTTGCTTTTGTTTTTTAACCTACTTTTTTTTTTTTTTTTTTAAACAATCAGGCTTTAATTCAGGACATTTGATTAATCAAACTCAGACCATCTGCTGCAGTCCTGTCTCCTGCTGATCTGCATCGCCTGAAGTCAGTGACGTGTTTCAGGGCTGCAGTCTCACACTGTCTCTTCCTCTGTCAGCTGTTTTACTGCAAATCTGCTCCTTTCACCCAACATACAGTGACTGGCCTTTGTTTACTGTGATGACCATTTACAATAGCTGTAGTGCTAGACAATTTGTATCAAAATACAGGACATGTGCAAAAGCCAGTTATACAGCAAACTGTTTTATCAGTGTGAAAATACCGTGAACCAAAGAAGTCACGGCAATCCAAAGAAACTCTTCACTAAAAAGAGCTCTTCACAATTCAAATACTCCTAGTAGCAACAAGCAATTTTACCTTTCTCATAGTTTATGCTTTCTAGCAATAATGGGTATTCTGTCTTTGTGTTCTTTTTTTCCCTCTCCTGTTCAGAGATGTACTCAAACTCAGAGCAACGAGCCAGGCACAGAAGAACTTGCGCAGCTTGGGGATTTTGATGGGATTAAACCAGTTTTAGTCTAGCAGAGTACTGCACGTGGCATGGCTAAGAGCTGCTACTGCCTCATGTGTTTGTGAGTTTAAATGCTGCACTGGCCAGATGTATTTGGAAGGAGAGAGGAAATACGGCCCTTCAACATCTTTACCATCCGGCAGATCCATAGCAGCTTTCAGAGTCATGTGGTGGTAAGTAGCACGGTTAGATGGCAGTAAGGGACAGGATAAGGTTCAGTCACAATACAAGACCTAGTTTTTGGTGATGTACAGGCCTTCTACAGATGGATGAATGTCATCTCTGTTGACATCAGATGTTGGAGTCCATCTCAGAAGTCAAGTAGGAACATCACCTTGAGCCAGTCAGCCCTCACATAGTCATCAAAACCAGCAGGCAGATTATCAGAAGACATCAGTACCTTAGATATTGAAAGTGTGGTCATCTAGGTTCTGGTGGTAATTGCTGAATGACAGAGTATCAAAACATTAGTTTCCAAAAAGCCAACCTAGTTTTTGTTTATGTCTTACTGGTTACCTCTGAGATACTTCACTCTGCTGGGTTCCTGAATGTCAGAAGATGGGACTCAGCACACATCATTTTCAGGACAGGAAACTCTCCAAGAGATTTATTGCTGCATTACCAAAGGATCAGGGCTCTGCTGTGCTGAACACAGCATGGAAGAACAGAGCCATGCCTTGCTCTAAGAACATATAGGCTAAATAAACAAGTTGAGGGAGAACAGGAGGCCAGAAAGGTGAAGGCTACAAGGGGAGTGATAGCATTCATGTCTTCTAAGGCAGGGACTGGTGTCTCAACGCATCACACCCAGTTGTTTCCGTAGAAGCTGTTTTACCAACAGCATCTGCAGTAAGGAAAAGGACAGAAGTCTACATCACACAGACTAAATAAAGAAAGCATGGGAAGGGTTTGTCACCATAAGTAGTAAAAAAAAAAAATTTTTTTAAAATGCAATGCTATTTGCCATGATACTCCTCAGCACAGAATATGGATCTCTCTCTACCTCCATGGCACTTTGTCAGCCAGAAGGCACAAGAGGCAAGCAAAGTGCATGATTTCCAAACAGGGTTTCAGTCTCAAACAAAACCATCCAGATAAACTAACTTCTACCAGCGGTCAGTTACGACCATAGGTGGGGCACAGCTCTGCACATCCCTGGGTTTGAGCCAGCCCTTGCTGGTCCCTGTAAAGCCCCTTAAGGAACTGAACACGCTGTGCTCTTTGCAGGAACGGGACAATAGTTATGTGAATGCCTTCGATAACAAGCATCCTCCAGCTACTGAGGCTAATGCAATAAAGTGAATTTCATTTTGGCATAAGAAAAACCAAGGGAACAACATGATGTATTAACAAAATTTTAATTATATGAGGCCAAAGATGCAGCTTAGAAGAGCTGGGCCTTTATTAATCAGGTAACAGTGATGCTGCATTTCAAAACAGGCTTAACACCTCCTAATTTCATTTCAGTGCTGCTCAAGCTGAGTCAGCTAACAAAGCTTCTTCTGGATCAGGCACGTTCAGAGCAGCAGAGATACTCCTTGCCTTCATGAAAATGTTTTCCTCCCTTTAGTAAGGACACTAAGGAGGAAAGGGGGAGAAAGGATGACCCCTTCTCTCCTTTAAGCCCGCTAATACCCTGTGCAGCTAGAGCTAAGGGTAAAGAGGACAAGAAGCATCATAGTATTCAAGGAAATCCATTAGATAAGGGCTATTGTATTTGCAACACTGGTGGAGGCAAAGGAGTCTTTCACTTCCCTTTACAAATGGAGATTTGAAACAAACTGAGTGAGTTTCCCAGAGTCAGAGTAAGTCAGCGTGAACAGGAATGGACCTAGTCGCTGGTCCTTGCCATTGCAGCAGACCACAGACTCATCCTCCCATTACCCTGTACCCCCTAACTGATCATCTCCTCCTTGTTTCTCCAAGTACTTTTACCCTGTCCTTTACTTTGAGGAGGACAAACATGATCTCTGGATTGCTGCAGTGAAAGCAAGCTCCTGCCACCAAGGAAGTTGCCCTAGAAACAGAGTGAAAGCTGGCATGTAAACTAAGCAGTGCTGAGGAGTCCCAACCACTTCTTCCACAGCTCAGGAAGGCAGCCATTCCAGTTGGACTGGGCAGCCCTGGGCAAAGCTGATTCCTTTCTGTCTTGTGAATGAACCAGTGAATGTGAATTGAAAGTTCCATTCATCGTAAGCTTTGATTTTACTGGAAACGCAAGTAGCCCAGCACCCAAGAAAGTTCATCTGTGCAAAAGTTTGTTTTCCTATCCATTTTGCACATACATACTTCTCAATTACATGTTTCTTCCATGTTCTTAACACAGTATGTACTACTGTACATGCGTGCCATTCAACACTATTATCCTGGGGTACATTATGTGACCTGAGGAACAACCATGGCCCAGATGCAGAGCCAGCCTGGACTCATTAGCAGAGGTACAATATTGCCGGAACGTGACTACATTGTTGGCTTCACAAGACCATCCTGGCTCTGAAAGCAGCTCAATAACTTCTCTGCTTCCTACTGAGAAGCCATACTATATTAGTTCTACTGCTTGCGGAGTATCTTGTTTCAGTTGCCCATGCTTATGAAAAGTTAAGGTTTCAGTAACTTGACAGAGGACTTGAGGCAGATTCTACAATAAAAGGACTGTGGTAGGCCAAATTCTTTATTTTGGTATTGCTTTCATTCTGTTTGGAGACAATTTTAACCCCAAGGCTAATGATGAGAACATAGAGTCAGTTTTTTTATAGTAGAAGTAATTCTGCATCCTCAACTACAACTTTTTCTATCCGTGGAAACTATAGTGCTAAACCTGTGTAATAGCTCAATAGTTGATAACAGAGCGTACACCTCATTTTCCATGACAAAAAGGTATAGTGATAGCAAGAAGCACCGCAAACCAACCATAATATACTGAAACAGGACTTACTTTACCAGGCTTACATGGTTCATTTACACGGTACAAAAGACAATTGTGAAATCACTGGAAATGTAATATGGAAGAACATAATTGGGCTTGCTGGAGATAGATAGGTGGTCATTTATGAAAAGTAACCATCAGAAACAAAGGTTGGATTGTCTTCTCAGTTTCACCAAGGTAAAGCAGCATGATTATGAGAGCAAAGAAATCACCAGGTATTTACTGTCCAAAAGGCTCAGGCTGATTTAAAGCAAGCGTTTCAAGAGGCAGCTTTTTTGGATCCTACCACAGTCCTTGCTGGTCAACTGGAATTTTAATATTCTCATGTCTAACTGAGGTCCAGAATTTTCAGAAAGTAACTGATCCTGATGAATTCCTTGTGTTTTTCCAGCCAATACTTTTGGTAATTATCACACATTCCTTTGTTCTTCAAAAATACATTTCTGCTGTCTTAAATAGAGGAACTGACTGAACTTGTCATATCAGGTCCATTTCTAGCATCAAAATAAGAATCTTTAAGGGTCTAAGCAGAGATCTCTTTTTTTTTCTTTCTTTCTGATGCCATTTTATTAAAATGAATTAAGTGACAATCCTCCATCCTTGTGAGAATCCCCAGTTTACACCTCTATAAGGCACAGAGCCCAAGGCATTCTACCTGGCTGCCATATGCCTGGAATATGCAGATGAGACACACTGAGAAAAAAAGTAATTTCTTTGTTACAAGACATTGAGTCCTTTCTTCTGGGGCTTGCAGATGCTCTGCTATCAACCAGAGGTCCTAAGCCAGGAGAGGATAGGTACAGCAAATATATTAGGTCGCCTAAAACACAGTAGCTACTATAGACCAAGCAACAAATCACTGTCAATACTGTCCGTCCACCCCACCCCACCCCGAGACTCTTACACAGTGAAAACAAATCTGGGAAAAGGTTTACTACTTCTCCCCAGTCTTTTTTCATCCCCAAAGTCCTGGTCCTATATGTTTTCTGTTCTTTTACCAGCATAAACCACCACAAACTACTGTGAACTCCACCAAGAGAAGACTGTCATAAATAAAAGGAAGACCTGAATAACTTAGAAGTCCAGACTATTGGGAAAGAAGCCACAAGAAACCCCTTTCTTATTCCAGGTGTGAAACAAGTCCTTCGTAAATGTATTGTGTAGCCCACTGCAGTGAGAGACAGCTTACTGTGACAGGATGATGCAGCAGACATGAGAGGTCAAACACTTTCCATACCTCAGGATCAAACATCTTTCATCCTCTGTTCAACGTTTTTCATTTTCAGAGCTCTCAGTACAATAGGTGTTGAACTCTTCTGAAAATCACTAGGTACCTGTCCACCAAAAGCTGCTAAGTACTTTTCTAAGTTCACCTGCTTCCAGAGCAATCAGTATTTCATAAACAGCTTATCAAAGTTCAAGTATAACAATTGTGGGCAAAAAGCCAGTAGAAGCGTCACAAAAACTTCCAGTAATACATGCATTAACTTGACCTTATATCACTAAACTTCTTTATATGCCCAAACAACCCACAAACTAACTGTGGTTAGCTTTACAGAGAATGACACGCAATCATAACAAAAAAGAAGCATACAAGTCTCATATTTTTAGCAATTCATAAAGTACAGGAGAACCTCAGTCCACCTTTACCTTTCCTGGGATATGGATCTCCTTCCCCAGCAGAGTGTCCCAGGGCACTCACATGAGCCTGGAAGCAAAGTGTGAGAAAACAACCCACTTGAGTTCATCCACTTCAAAATCCACAGAAGTGAAACACTTCAAGTGAAAACATTCAGCACCAAATTAGCCCAGGGACTGCTGCTTACATGTGACTGAAGAACCACTCACGTTGCAAGAGAGCTTCAAAAAATGCATAGTTTTTTTGGGAATCCCCCCCCAAACACACAGTAGAGTAGCTACACCCCCTTAACTGACAGTTCATTAGAGCATGGCTATAAAACATCTGGGAGGGGTGGTGGCAGGATGGAGAGGGGCAGTGCACAGCTGTCAGTGATTCTGGGCTCTTCATCAGCCAAAAGGATGGTTCCCCTCCACCAGCAGCTGCTGGGGGAAGCTGGAGTGAACAATGTGAGGAGCTGTTTGCACCTGGAATAACTGACCAAATGAATAGCTCCAAGCAGCAAAATAGAACCCCTCTTTCGATCTAGCAATATGGGGGGGGGGGGGGCGGTGGTGTGGGGGGGGGGGGGGGGAGGTGGTGTGTTGGGGTGTGTCTTTCACTGTGATATAGAGTAATTAGAACAGCTAAAACTGAGACACAGTTTCTGACCTGATTTTCAATACCAGCTTGATCTTTGGTATTTTATTACCAGCAGTGCACCAGCCTGAGCTGCAGGACAGCACAGACGAGGTGCAGAGATAAAACACAAGCGCTATAGCAGCCGCATACATTCCTTTGGGAGATTTTCCTTCAGTCTCTGTAAGAACAGACGAGATGCGACCGTGAACGAGTCTCCCTTCAATACTGCAGATCTGCCTGGGAGCAGAGAATTCCTGGAAGAAGAAAGCTGATCTCTCTAGGGGAAGACTTCTTTTTTCAAATGACATTTAAAGACCACATGGCCCCTTTCTAATTTAGATACAATAGCTAAGCAATAATATTAATGCTTTGAATTTGCACTTCCCACCAGCAGTCCTAACATGCCTGACAAACATTTAAAGTGGGCTTTTCCAGAGCATCTGTAGGAATTAGAAGTGTAAATCACAGAATCTGTAATGCTTTAAAAGAAATTGCGCTCTTAATGTTAACTTCCTCCTTGTGGTGTTTCTGTGCCTTTGATGTTATCAGAGCCAGGGTTCTCAATGTTGTAAAAATGTATGCCTAAAATTGGGAACCAGATTTAGGCACCTAAATAAATACCTAATTCAATAAAAGTAACCTGTTTTTTTGAGGATTTTTTTCATGCTATTGTTGTGTCCCAAGGAAAAAATCCCTCTCTTTACAAGGTGACTGAAAGTCTGCATCTTTTCAAGCCTGAGGGTGAACTTTATCCATCAGCCGTAAGAAGAAACATCCTTAAATAAATTTGCTTTTTTTGTTTTCAGAGTTACTCAAGGACATTTCATGCCTCCACCAGCCTGTTTGCACTAACCATCACAGCTCTAAAATTAAAAGCACGAGTGGGGAGGTGAAGCTCAGTACAGAAACCTGGAGCAAACCCAGCTGGGGCAGCAGCGTGCAATGCAGCAGGTTGCATTTTAACCAGGTGGCTGTGTACTGAAAACTAAATCTAAGAAAAGGTGATAGGCTGAGCCCTGAGTCTTGCAGGCTGCCATTTGGGAAAGCGCTAACTGAGCACTAAAAATGCTTTAGTTTGCACCAGGTTGTCTCTCTAAGCGCTGAGTCCAGGACACTGAATGCCTCCGTAAGAGGAGAGTGCTGGTGCAGTGGCATGGAGACACAGTCCTTCTTCCTAGAAAGTGCTGTCCTTCCCTGCCATTGCCCCAAGGGGTGACTCTGCTCCCTCTCTTGCCACTGACCGAATAGCTAAGACCACCGTGGGGATTTCTCAGCCACCACTGTAGCAGCCAGGCTCAGAGCAATGCTAATTTATCATTGAATTTAGAGGCAGTGAGCTGCTGGCTTCCCTGCGGTCCTCATTGCGATGACCACAGGTACAATCTTTGCTAGAAAAATGATGATTCACCATGTATCAGAGGCAGTGGCTTCGGCTGCTCTGCTGGATCAGAGCTCTGCGCTGAGCTGGGAGCTCTGGTGGGAGCCAGACCTTTGCCAGGCTAATTTATATATTTTGTCAGCATGCTGGAAAGGAGCCTTTGGATATATTTTCAGCTCATGTCAAAACACCACACATGTTATTCTGATCCCAGCACTTACATTCTAAAATGCTTTAAATCTGCTTTCATATTTGATATTTTTAAATAAAGAGTGTTTACATATACAGTACCATGGCGACAGGAAAATAAAAATAAAGGCAAGAGAAAAAATCCACTAGTACATCAAACTCTATTTGGAATACATACACCATTAACATATCTAAATTAATCAGTAGGGTCCGGATGTCTTGTGACTCCCATTTCAATCAATAACAGAATAGGTATGATGATAAATTCCCATTACAAATACCGTATAGATTTTAAGGTCTTTGCCCAGTTCATCAACATCCACCATATAATTAACCTCAGAGAACGTGAATCAATCTCTTCTTCCGGCACCATCCAACATCATCCCCCTGGGATGAGCCCCCACTCTCTGACCACTGCTGTTATGATGCAAACTAGAGCCCACATGAGGTGATGATGCTTTCTCATGACTTGCTGCTGAGACCATTGAGGCACCCCAACCTGCCGGATGGCCCCACTTTGCTGGTTGCTGCCGTTGCTGTCTTTCTTGAGGTCTCTCAGACCTCAGGCAGGAGTAGGCTCAGGTCCAGATAAACCACTCCAGCAACCCGGGTCCCCTTTCTTGAAGAATTGTTGACCATGCTTTCATGTGAGTGGAGCTCTCGGTACTCTAGTAACACAAACAACACAAGTACATTCATTTTATAACATGAACATTCACAAAACATAAATAAATATCCTTAAGAGTTTCCCAGCATCGAAGCAAAAACTTACTTTCAGGAGGGTTCTATTTTAAAAGATGAGAAACCCAGGGAAAAATAATAATTTAAAAAAAGCACTGCTCCACGAAGACAATTTTTATTGAGCTCTGAAAGCAAATTGACGGCACTCACAGGCAATACTTATTAAAGTCTGGTAACAGGACTGAGAACGCAACACTCATCTTCCTCCCACTGCCATTTATTATGGGGTTGCAGACTACAGTTCTACTACTCAGATCTTAGCTATTGAAGTCAGAACCCCTGAGGGCTGTAAAAAGTTGCCACTGTCATATATAAATCAGTCTTCATAAAAATGACATGGTTTGACATGTAGGGATAATATTATAAGGTAACTACCATGGAGGTTTCATGCTTGGATATGTTCAAAAAGATGTTTCTCTTTATCCCTGGCCACAAATACTTGTTGATGGTTTCTTGTCAGCTGTTTGAAAGCCTTAAAGAACTGCTATCTCTGCTGGGGTCTGCTCCTTGGCTGAACTTTTCATTAACCTTTGATCGTTCTCCGGAGCATTTTTTTACCAAGCAACTGAAGAATTTCAAGTGCTACAATGCGTTCGTATGTGTGTGGGGGAGAAGAAGAGGAGGTGAAGATTTTTATAGACATATATCTTGTACAAATATACACCCGAGTCCTTAACTCTGAACAGGGCTAGAGAAAACACAAATGGGATCTTCTATTTTTAAGATTTTGCAAAATCAGGTATGAGAATAAAGAGGATTTATTGTCCCCAGTTAACTGACCTCTCATCCAGCCTCTTCACCCCAGGGAAAAGAACAGGAATGGTTTAAAAGGACTTGACATCCCCATACACAGATCAGCATGGAGGTCTCCTGTGCGGGCACCCTGGAGACAGCCCGGCTTCCCCACAGAGGTGCACACCGGGGATTGGACAGAGCCTGGTATGGGGAGGTGGAGGTGCTGGAAGACGTCAAGCACTGCTGCAGTCTTTGGGAGCATTGGGGGTCCACCAGTCCACAGGTCAGTTCAAAAGGGCATGGAGATTCCAAAATCCAGCATGCTCCCCTGCTGCCTTTGGCTCCGAGGTATGGTGTGGTTTCTCCCCCCTTACACGGCAAGGTGGTTTTAATCCACGTCTTGCCTCAGGCTGCCTGCCTGCCTCACCTCCACCAAAAGCCTGTCCTGTCCGTGCTGGGCTAAGCAGGCAGAGAAGCTCAGGAAATACAGTGGGTTTGATGTTGCTGCTCTCCAGCCCCAGCTGAACTTTGCAGGTGTAACTGGTAATGCAAATATTAATTATTTAACCCAGGCCCTTTTTCTCTGCTGAGGTGATAAGCACCAGCAAGGCTTTGTCTCTTCACAAAATCTCAGGTTTGCAAAAAGCTAAAGTTTCATACACACATAAATAGCAACCATCTACAGCAGGCAGCTTGGAAATGATGGGCGAGATGCCTGCTTCCCTCCTGGGACACTCGCTGTGCCCTGTGGTGGCAGCTGGTTGGCAAGACTGGACATGAGTTTGTCAGCAACGCTGTCTGAAGGCAGCAGGACAAAACCCCTATGGAGGGGTCTGCACATGTGTCACAGAGCTGCAGCTTTTTGGCGTTTTTCCCAGAACACTGGACACGGGTTCATTCATTAGGTGGAACCGCTCATTAGAGTGCTGTGGATGCGAATACCCATTGTGATACATTTTACCTTTTGTTCTGCTCCTTTGCAAGTTTAACTTAAAGGATTTTCTCCAAAGCAAGCACACTCCTCTAGCATTTGTTCACAGAGGTGCTTTTTTGCATTTAATTCCCTTCCTGTAATATCGCAGTCTCCACCAAGCTCTCCACAAGTCATTTTTAGCATCCCTTTTCCTCCTAACAACCATGCCAAACAGCTTGCAAATTCTCACTAGCTTGAAGTGCAGGGTAAACTTGCAAGCTGGCAGCTATACCAAATTTTCAAGAATATGGAGCAGCTGTGGCCATGATTCTTCCCACTCGCTCCTGTTTTGCCAAAGCAGGTTAATTGCTTCTTCGCGCAAGCTGTCACCCCGGTGCCAGAAATGCCATTAGTGTCGGTGCATACTGGGAGCTGTAGTCTTTTGGGGGATTTCTGTTTGCAAGGAGGACACGAGACTGCAGTTCAGCTTTGAAGGCTCACCCTGATTTGTATTTTAGATGCTTGTGTTTTGTTTCACTCAATGGGTTTCTCTGTACCAAGGATATAAATCTCCATATGTATCTATGAGTACAGGAGTGTAATGAATTTGAAATACCTGAAAATAAACAGGGCTCTTCTGTGCACAACAGCTCTGCTGTTTCCAGAGAGGATTAAATAAATAGCAGCGTGTTACTTAATCACAGCAAAATGTAAAAGCTGAATTGATTTGGGGATTTAAGGGTGTTAATTTTGTTTGGGGAAATGCCTAAAGAGAGTGCCATTAAAGATAAATAAATGGTTCTGGTTTCTAGCTGGCTGCGTGAGAAATATATAAAGGTTTCAGGTCAGGTTTTTCACTGCTTGCAGTCGTTGCTTTGGGCAGTGCCCGTGAGCAGCAGAAATGGCCATTAGTGGCGTCTGAAGACGTGGTTACAAGGACGTGTTCCCTGTCTCTGTGCCAGAGGCATGAGTTTTTAGGGACCTGGTTTTAACCCCCACGGATGGAATTCGTGGGGCAGCCCCACACACAGGCACACGTGAGGGGATGGAAACTGTACGTGTGGGCAGAAACAGGTCAGGAAGGTGGGAATGTCTTAAATTGGCTTGGCTGCTAGAGAAAATGCTTGAGTAACCGCACCCAGAGCTTATTTCTGAGGGGGGAAAAGGATCTATTTTAATGATGTATTTGATATGAAAGGGCACGGTGCTTCAGTGCGTAGCTTGCAATAAGAGGAAAGCAGATATGACAGCTGAGGCTTCGCAATGTTAGAAATAGGCCTTTCAGACTCTAAGACAAGAAAAACAAACACTGAAGGACAAATTTATGGCTAGAATAATAGACTGGTGGGTTTCGGGGGACATGCTTGAAACAAGCTTCCCTTGACAGCTTCTATATTTGTCTCGCACTGCCTAATTTTCATGCAGTGTCCCCACCCCCACAAACTCCTCAGCTCTAGGTAGAGCTGGAGGTTTAACTAATTCCTCAAAGCGCAGCTAAACTGTCTCAGGAATTAGCATCGCAAGTGCGTACGCCGTGCTGCAGAGCACGAGATAACCACTTCAATACTACTTGGGTTTCTGTGGTATGGAGAAGGGCTTGTGGGATGCTCAGGATGTTATTGGTTAAGGACCAGAACTAAAATACACAGAAAATCATTCAAACAAGTTAGCAAAGTATTTATTTGGTCACTGACAAAAAAAGTCAGCTTGTATTCAGGGAGTCACGGAAATGGGAAACCTGTTTCAGGATCTGAGCTGGGTATATCAGGACACTGTTACCTATATTTATATATGGGAGGGAGAGGGAGAGATATTATATATATGTATGTATATTTAGAGTTGCTTGGTTACTCAGGCAGTTTGACAGTCAGGCACAGCTTGACATTTTGTGCCTTTGGGAGCTGGGTAGGACGTGGGGAGCTGAACAAGTGTTTGGTGGCAAGGGGAGAGGAGGATTTCATCCCCACTGCCCATCCCTGCCAGGAACTCTTCTCTTCCGCTGGTTCCCCCCAGACACGTCGTGTTGCTCTGCGTTACTGTTAACCCCAGAAAGTAATTGATGGTAGCTCTTTCTAGTACATTCAATATTCTATTTTCTTTGGTTATGTTTCTCTCTTCATTTTATCCCATTGAACCCTGGGGACATTGTTAGTGCTCAAAGTCACTTAACCTTCCCTGTCTTAAAAGTGACCTATCTCTAGCTGAACACTCTCTTTTTCGCACACTGGCCAGTCTTGCACTTTTAACTGCCTTCTTAAATACATTAGAAGAAATTGCACCAGTATGGATTTCTTGCACTAAGCTTTCAGTTTCTTCTCAAATTATTTTCTCTCCAAGAATTGTGTAGCTGCCTTTACTTGCCAGACCCTTAGTTTCAGGTTACTGGCTTTCTAGACACATCTCTTGATGAACTAAATGATTTAGCTTCTGCTAAATGTTCTAATATTAAATAGAATATAATTCCAATTTTAAACATACCAACAAATTCCTTGCATGTTGTGGCCTTTTTAAGTAACAGAGAGTTGTATTTCCATATAACCACGCAATGCTTTGTAAAGAAACTGTGTCATTTTCTACAATTTCACAAAGTTGAAGGGGTAGAAAAACTGCCAGAATGACTGCTGAATAAATGACTGTACAAATAAAACAGCTCAAGCGTACCACACACTCAACTTTCATATTTTCCTGGTATTTGATAGACAGATTTCCATTTATAGTTCTTTACTATCTGGACCCACCATAAAATTTTCTGTTACCCTTGCTCAGTTCTTGGTTGTTTCCACAAAAGAGGGGCACAAGATTTTCAGAGAACGTTACCACATTTCTTCTCCTGCAAAGACTCACACATTTATTTAATCCAGATACTGTGAGACCTCTAACTGGTTCTCATTTTCAGGATTGGGGCCTAAGTATTTCAAACTGTTTCTTTTGTCTAACAGATAGATCAGAATACAACAGAACTCCTCCAAAAATGAAAAAAACCTCCATCATAGTTGGAATTACTGAAGGTTTGCTTTTGTTTCCTAGACATCTGGTGGATCCAAAGCCAGTGAGCCCACTGTTCTTTCAGTTTTCACCCTTACCATTATAACTGGTTTTCAGTAATAAATGCACTGTTTCTAACAAAAGGATTTACTGCAGTACTGGCTATTTACAGCCAGGGGAATATATTTGGCTGCTCTTTCTTCTACCCTCTCTGGTTTCCTACGACTCCGAGGAGACTGTCCGTATCGTGTTGTCAAAGCAGAAACAGTATTTGTGCACAGGCAAACTACTTAAGGTTCATTTTAGTCTTTCCAGTTTCTAGGATTACACATACACTTGTGATGAGTTTCTCTGTTGGACAAACCTGAACATGATGCTGCAGACTGTGGCAGGAGAGAGAAGCCCAGAAACTGCCCGGGACACCGGTGCCCTTTACCGACAGCACACCTAGCAGGGAGCTGGGCCCCCTGCGTTACCTTCCCAAGCAAAGAACTGTATGGACAAGAGGACACTTTGCTTTGGCAGCATTTAATTTGGGGTTTCGCTCTTACTGTGTACGCTGCTCCGTTTTCATGTTAGAAATGCGTTAGTGCAATGGGCTCTATTTCCGACCCAAGGAGATCTAATCTGATGCTCCACTCCAGGGGGACACAACCAGCCCCTGGCGACATCTCACCCATGCGGTGGGAAGTCTGACTGTGCCTCAGGTGATGTCAGCTGTAATCTTTGTGGCAGAGTTTTCAGTCATGTCTTCCTTAAAACCAACCTAGGATGTAAGCTTTTTAAGATGAGGTTTAGATAAGAGACCAATACTTTAAAGGCTCGATGATGCAGGACTATTTCGGTGTATTTTCGTGTTAGGAAACCCTGAAAATACCTTGTCTTTTTAAAAAAATCTCTGTCTTACATAACTCACTCTTCAAAAATATACTTAAGCCTTTCAGTAACAGCAACCAAAAGCTAATAGAAAGTGAGTGCATCCGCTAATCTACTGTTGTGTTAGGTAATTTTATATATTGGCTTGCTAAATAATAAAGTAAAATAAATTACTTCCTATCAAGTGTTTCCTGAATGCATTTCAGCCAGAGCTTATTGTTATTTATTCATCTGTTGGATTGCATCTGTAGAAGCCAAAGCTGTTTTGAGAGCGTATGTGACTGGAATAGTCTAAATGGAGAAACCGTGAGTCGGGAATGAAGCCAGCAAGTCATTAATTAAGGAGCTGAATAGTTTGCAGTCAGACTTGTGTATCATGAAAACCGCCTAAAATCAGTTACTGTCTTCTTCCAGTTGCAGAGGTGTCACCATTTGCACGTCAACAGATTAACGCATCACTCGGAGCAGAGGATCACCAACCAGGGTGCTTTGGGCAGGAAACCGCTGCGGTGGACGCGCAGCTCTTCGTGCTTACGGGGTGGGAGTCACAACACCAGCGCGGTGGCTGAGCAACACGGTGTGCGTGCAGAAATGCCGTGGCACAGAAGTGTCGTGTTCAGGACTGCATGCAGGATTTGATCTCATGTGTGGTCTCAACTTCTCCCATCCCATCTCACAAGGCTGTGCAGGGCTCAGAGGACAGCTGCAGTGCAAAGTATCAGGTTTCT
This sequence comes from Aramus guarauna, assembly GCA_013400195.1. NCBI lineage: Eukaryota > Metazoa > Chordata > Aves > Gruiformes > Aramidae > Aramus > Aramus guarauna. The sequence goes on along the minus strand of VXBL01002390.1, from coordinate 497,418 downwards.
GCTTCTTGCCTGATGTGGCTTTATCTTTCTATAAGATATACAGTGTTCCTTGCATCCTATCCATGGTGCCAAGTTGGCATTTCTAGCCACATCTGATGGGCCCCATTGCAGAAATAGCTGAGATGGAGACAGGAAAGCGAATGACATAGCAGCTGTACTTTAAAACCATTTCAGGTGCTCCAGGTTACTTTTCTGGCCTCTCTCAAAGAGCCGTGTGTAATGCAGTCAAGAAAAACGTGCCTGGCTTGCACAACTGGCTTTTTCTGTGTCACTACATTTGTAACCCTTTTGACTGCACTATCAAAGTGTGGCTCATGCCATTTCAACGGCAATAGAATTATGTATTTAAATTATACTTTATCTTTAATTATCATTTGAAATATGTACAGTTATTTAGCCAATTTGCATTTGAAAATGATGAAGTGGAAGATTCACTGGAGAACAACAGCTGCTCAAATAAATGAAAAGCATTTTCTTCTTTTATTTACCCTGGAACAATAAGTGTGGATACAGCATCTGGTCCTCCACAAGGTCTTTGCATTTTACCCAACTTCCAGCTGGAATGACTGAGAGTCAATGGGATCTACCGACCTTCCTCAAGGTCTCCAGTGATGCCACCCAAAGCAGAGCAAAGCATCCTAGCTGGATATCTTTTATGCTAATCCCTGAATCGATACATTTCCAAGATCATTATTGGGCTTTCATGCGCTGCCAAAAGATTGTGTTCCAGCGATTCTCTCATTCCCTTGTTGGATATCCTTTGGAGTGTTCTACATTATAAATCATTTTAACTTTCATTGTATAGTGTGTTCCCCTTGTGTAATAATCAGGAATGTGGGACACCATTTCTTCACATCTTCCCAAACAGAGACTGGAAAGCTCTGAGATAAAGAAAGATGGAAGATGAAGTCGCAGCTAAAGTCCTTTTGAGTCCTCAAAGTGAAGGCAGTGTGTTTGAAGGATGCTTCCGTGGCCTTAGCTCCTGCAGCATTCCTGTCTGGAAAAGCAAGGTTTCTTCGGTTGCCTAACATAAAGGCACAACTTCCCATGGCTGAGATATTTATTTTGTGTTAAAAAAACCCAACGACATGCTAAGACTTCAACATCTTACAGGAAAGGAGCACATCGCAAATCTTCATCTGTTCACAGAATGGACAAATCTTCCACCGACAGCTCTGAACCTGCACCCTCGAGGTGCTGGCTTTTGGCAAAAGACCCGTGGGAGGTGCCATCCCATCATCTCCTGGGACATCGTGGAAAACAAACTGCCTGTTATTGTGAGGAAGAACAAAGTACGGGAGAGCAGCAGGCACCTTTGTCTTCTAATTAGCACCAATGGCTAAAGCTCTTTAGAGAAGGGACTTTCCCACTGTGTGTTTGCACAGAGGGAGCTGATCCGATGAGGGCAGCTGAATGCTGCGGTATAAATAATGAACTACACAATAAACACTATGAGACTGGTTCAGTTGAGGGAGAAAAATAAACACAGCAAACAAAGAAACATCATGTTAGTTCGAAATCCCATGTCAAGACCCAGCAGAGATTCTTACCAACTTCCTCAAAGAGTCCAGACTGCAAACATTATTCTGTAAGTATAAAAAAAGTTTGCAAACCAAACTTTGCAATGTCTAACATCTGCCCAAAGGGCAGAATGAGCGCAGATTTCCTTTTCTGTCTGTATTCACAGTGTCTAATGTAAGCCTGACCTTTTGAAGAACCGGCTTTGCATATTCTTTCCCAGTGGCAGTGAAGAGTTACTGCTCAATCTCTCCTCTAGCAAGAAAAAAAATTAACAAAATATTTATTTCTGCAATGGTTGTATATTAGCCAACCAGGGAACCTGGTTGTGCAGGGAAAACATTTGTGTAATAAACCATGATAAGGGCTGTGAATACTGCCAGTGCTGCAGAGCTCTGGGCTCAGAGCCACTCTCCTGGCTTCAGATGTTGCTATTGATCTAATCTGTAGTGAGATGATCACAGGAGACACTCCTTACATTATTTAGCTTGGATTTTGGGGTTGGATGGGGATTTTTTTTTTTTTTTTTAGCTTTCTTCTTTATTCTTCATTTCTGTTATTATTAATATACACACTGTTAACAAATTTCACAGGCAAATGGCTCTCACATCTTGTGACACATTATTAATCAAGAGTGATGAAGATGCTGCATTCCTCATACGCTTGAGCTACGTGACCAAGCCCAAGCTTGCGAACTACCTGCAGTGTAATGCAGAGATTAGCCACAGCAGCACACAGGCGACGAGGGCACGCAGGAACATTTTGTGGGTCAGGCAGCAATGCAAGCAGAGTCTCCTGTTTCCTACGCAGCTCTGAGCTGAGCAGGAGCCAGCAGGTCTGCTTTATGCAGACATACAGAGAAGCCAGAGCCAGGAAGGATACAAGAGATGCCAGCCTTTCAAGAGATTGAGATCTGACAGGGGAAAAAAAAAAAAACATAACCCAACACCCAGCAGAAAAAGATCTGACATTATGATGCCCTGCTTTGCACAGAAATGTGATACTGGCTGGCTGTTTGTCTGCACATGGGTGCTTACCGGTTCTGAACTGGTGAGTCTCGGCATGCTGAACCCATTTGGGTCTGGCATTCCTGCCCCTGCTGCCCTCCAGCCCAATTCACTCAGTTTAGGCACCTCAAGCAAGATTTTGATGACAGTTGCAATCGTAGCATCAGAGATGTAGTGAATAAACAGACCAACTCTCAGTGGCTATACTAGGGGTTTTGTATTTGCAAACAAGCATTTTTCACTGGGACTCATCCTGGAAGCAAGAAAAACCACAAAGATTTTCAGGAGCAAAGGATGAAGTTCAGGGACCGAGGAGGTCACTCCTGACCGAGTTACTGAGCCAGCAGGCAGCCCACAGCCCAGCTCCGTGGAGAGGGCAGGCTTCATTTTCCCATCTGCTCCCAGGTAAAAGGGGGTGTTGAGCAAGAATAAGATGCACGACTGAGTTACCACAATTTAATGACCTCTCACACTTCATCTGTTGCCTTTTTGGAAGAGTTTAATGTCATTAGGGGCATACAGCATCTAGCTTAACAGGACTCTGGACATAGTTAATTTGCGATACCAGCTGTACGGAGGGCACACGGGGCACCTCACCTTCAGTGCTTTCTCCTTTTGTGCTTATTTCCCCCTTTTTCCAAACTAAAAGTTGTTCCAAGTGAAAATACCTGCTTGCTCTTTCTCTATGGAAGGCCCCAACAGATACCTGTGCTGCCCTGCGACCTCCCCTGCACACACACATCCAAAATGTCAAACTCCCCTCCCGAGCTTGTCAGAAATAGTTATCATTGTAGCCTGAGCTCTTGAGATTGCTGAACCATCCAAACAGGAGATGTCTTCCTGTCACCGTGAATGACAGATGATTATGGCTCTTTCTAGATGCCTGTAATTAATGTTACTTTTTAACTTTGACATGAACATCCAGAAGCCCAGTAAATGGGGAAAGCCTTTGGAAGCTTTGGCTTTCTTTTCCTCTCCCTGCCTTGTTACCCTACAGGTCTTTAAATAAATGAAAGAAATCACCAGCTGTTCCCCATAAAACATTCTAGAAGGGAAGCTGAAATGCAGAGCCCCAGAAAAATACATGGATAAATACCACAGCTAAGGCTGAAGTCAGGCATCGAGCACGCACCATCCTTCCCTGTCAGTGTTCAAACATGAACAACATGGAGAATGGTGCCTCAGAGTCATGTCCTTATCTTGAAAATCAGGATTGACTGCCACCAATCTCTCTCTTTGCCCTGTGCCTCCTAATATCCTCTGCCATTTCTGTCTTTTATCACCTTTTTGCATCTATTTGTTAACATTTTTGCTCCCAACCTGCGGCAGTAGGTTTTGTTAGGGCAATACAATTTAGTATGTGGTGGATGCGCTATGTCAGCGGTGGGCTCAGGTACCTGAACAGCGTGGTTAGGAATAACAACTCCCTGCTGCATATCCTGTGTTGCTGTTTAACTACGTGATGCTGAACATCAATCAAAGAAGGATTAGAGTTTCCTGGTAATAGATAAACAGCAAAATGAACAAGATCATCTAAGCTCTTCAAACAAAATGATGTATTTTTAGTCTATGGAAATTCAGACCAAGACAGCCAGAGAACAGGAAAAAGCAAAACAAAGATTATTGAAAGCTTATGTTTAAACAGTTTCAGCCCAAATATTTACTGATGACACAAAAAAGAGATGATCCTATGTTTTGCAATGAAGAGCTAGACCCTTTAATTGCATAGGAAGCCAGGCTTGAAGAATCAAAAGAGAAAATAAACATGCCCCCCTGCAGAATTCACTGTAAAACCTTTACATTTATTTACATTCTCATTTCTCTTTACCCTACATTCCCCCTGACAGAGGGGCTGTTTTGGGTAATAATCCTTTTCACATGGGCCAAGTCTACAAGAAACTATTTGCAATTCATTTAAAATATGGATTTTGGAATCTACTGTAAATCCCTTTTGCTAAGATAAAAAGGCACAGAAAAGAAATAACATGCTGTTTAATCTCTGGGCTCATCAAGTCCTGGAAGATTATTTTGACAGTTAATTTGATGTATTTAACCAAGCTTCCAGTCTACACTGCTTGAAGAAAGCCATCATTTATGGCTTGCTGTTGTATAGGAGCATCCCAGATAGCTGCAGTGTCTTTTGAAGAAATATTTACAAGGGGAAAGAGCATATATTAATGTTTCCTCACTGTTCAACCTCAGTCCTCCCAAAACCCTCAGTGCCTCCCGTGTGCCTTTTTCCCTGGCTCATAAGGGCTGTTTCTGCCCTGGGGCAATGGCGGCCTGGGATCACGGGTGGGCGGCCAGGCTGAGGTACAGCCCGCAGAAGAAGTGGTGGCAGAGCAGCTTCTGCACTTCCATTTCACCCCTTGTTTTCTATAACCAAAATATTGCCACATAAAGTGATGCTGCTCTGGCCTGAGATAGGTCCCCCGCCCTGCAGCGGTTTAACTGTCCTCGTCCTTACAGAGACAGGTAGCGGTTGTGGCCGCACGGAGTAGGATCTCGCGGAATTTCTTGCTGCAAGTTTGCTCATTCGGGCTTTAGGAGCGGAAAGGCAGCAGCCCCCCTGCCCTGACACAGGAGGAATGGAACGGCTCTGAGCTCTGGTGCAAGGAGGGGAAGGTCGGAGCAGCAAGGCTGGGGACACATCCTGGTCACCACGCATGGTGCTGGCATCAGCCACCCCAAAAACTGCCTTCCTTCCCTGGGGAGCAGCTTTTCTAAGGTGAAGCTCATTGCTGTGTGAGATTCCAGGACTCTCCTGGAGCCCACAAAGGCTCCCGGGCACTGAGCACTCCTGCGGGAGCTCACTGCAAGTCAGGAAACAAGGGAGACTTGTGCCACCAATAACAAGTAGGTCAGATGCCACAAACGCTAACAGACAGCGAGGAAGGTGCTTGTGGTTCTTCACACTCATCTTCGGGAACAGCTTCATAAGAAGGACCAAAAGCCCTCGAAGGACTGTGCCAAAGCGTGGTTAGCTGATCCCTGCTAGGGTGCTCGCAGATGGACATTGCTCGCAACTGATGCTCTGTGGACCAGCCCATTGAACACCCTCACCGAGAGAAACGTTTCTAGGCATCCAGAAGCAGGCCAGGGTTAATTTGTGCACATCAGCATTTTTAAAATCCAGCTGATGAAGCCTTGTTATCCCCTCTGTTTCCTTAGTCTCGAGGCCTGAGGAAAGCAGGGGATTGCCCTGCAATTTAACACGGTTTGGGTTGTGCCTGGCTGTGGGGAGGGGACACTATTGCACCAGCCCAGGCTGGTGATGGGAAGCTACGTGTGCCCCTGCTCCCTGCCTTACTGCAGGCTCAGCCTCCTTCATTTGCTATTTATACCCCTACAACACCCATTTAAAACCAACTCATCCCATAGCCTGTAGGTGCAGGCAGTGCTGCCCCAGGAAGTGAGGATCCACAGGGGATGAAGGCAATATCAGCTGCCTCCTGCAGCTCTGCACTTTGCAAACCAGCCTTCATTTCATTTTCTCTCTTCACGGACAGAGAAAAGGGGATGCAGAGCGCAGGGGAGACTTGGGGAAAGGGCCAGCAAGCCCAACAGAGGTGGTTCTCCTAAAGCCCAGTCAAATGCTTTATCTCCTGACTGCATTTTTGGGTATTTTTGGCCAGCAACCCAAATTTTTATCTATGCATATTCTTGTCCTTCCCTTTCTGAATGTATGATTTAGAAAAAATAAGCCAACAATTTTCCTAGGCAAGGTTAAAACTGTAACACCACTTAATTAAGCTGTTATTTTAAATATGCTCTGGTGTTTTACCAGCCTGTTGAAGACCTTGGAGCTGACAAATACTTGTCTGCAACCTCTTTCTATATCATGAGAGCACATTTTAATTACCACCTTCTATCCCATTCGCAGCCAGACAGTTTACAAGCTCTCTACCGTGGTGCAGATGAACGACAGTACTTTTTGCCCTCCAGATGATGCCAGGCACTCGCCCAGGACACAGGCTGAACAAAGGCAGCTCCTGCAGAGAAATAATTAGGGGCACCAAACAATTTACAGGACAGCATCCCACAGCTTGTCTGTTCACGACAGAATAAACCCATAAGTGGGCCAGATCTTCTGACACAAGGAACTAGCTGGGTTGTATTGAGCTAGGATAATAAATAGGAGAAAAATAACCGTGTGTTAATCACATCCAAGATTTTTCCTTCTCAAAACCTCAGGGCCAAATGGTTTTGCTGCCAGACTTTGACCTCCTGTCCCCAAATCACAGCAAAGATTGAAGCACAATCAGCTGCAAGTTGGAGAAACAAACGTGGAGACTCCCAGGAACGTACCTCATACGTGCATGGTTTTCCTCCAAGCACCAGAGTGTCAAACAGCTAAAGAGCTGGCACTAGGTTCTGCGGAACGTGAGCAAGTTGCTCAGCAGCTATTCAGCCTGGTTACAGCTTTTCTCAATAGGAATAGCCCCATTCCTCAAGCCTGGTTGCAAATCAGTAACTGCAACAAGAGAAACTGAAATTTCTAAGGCAGCTTTCTCCAGAGCCTGGTTTGGGATCAGTGAGGTTTGGGTTAACATAAGCTCCTCTGATTTCCTCCCTTAATTTCTGACCTTGCCCATCCACATTGGCAGGCACCTGGAAGCTCAGACAATGAGACTTTGCAGGGGGTGTGATGGGGACAAGCCCTTTGGCCTTACTGGGATTAAAGCAGGGCTGGAGGCAGAGGCAGGGCAGAGGCATGTTCAACCCTCAGCACTTGCCTCCAGTTTGCACCTGCAGAAACAGGAGGGGCTGACACCCGCTCACCCCGCAGCATGGAGGTTTGTGGGCTTTTGGGGTCCACTCGAATCCACAGCCCTCTGCAAAAGGGGTAAGAACCCGAGTCTGCCAATGGTAGTACAGTTACGCTCGCTTTTTACAAGACTGAAATCAGAGTAAGGCTTTTTATTTACTGGTTGACTGAGGATTAGTTAACATGCCATGGCACTGAGGCACAACCAAGAGACTTTCATTTGCCAGCTGATCCAGGCTGGGTTTGGTTTTTGCATCACCAGACTGTAAGCAGGGCTGTGAATCCAGTCAGGGACAGGTAACCTGCTGTAAGTGATCTCCTCTTCCCTATCAGCATCAGCTGAGTGACCCACAGTATTCCCAGTCAGAGAGTTACCAAATTCTTACCATAACAGAAGTGTATAGTATTAAAAAAATAATTGCATTTTTCTCATTATGACTTAACAACTACTTGTCTGCAGCTTGACTATTATAAAACTACATTAGTGAAAGGGAGCTCATTTGCTGCAGTTGACTCCCTTTGTGCCTGATCTGAGCCCACTAAAACATCTTTCTGCCGTCTTGAGAATATTTTGGACCCAGCTCTACTGGTACCAAGCACGCTTGAAGCGAGGCAGTGTTGCCTGGCTGAGGAAAATCCCTTCCTAGTGGGTATGCAGAGGACAAAATCATGCTTGACACAATTCTACTAATGCTCAAAGAATAACGCCAGGAAAAGATTGGGCCTCTTCAGTTTAACCTTCACTGTGCGCGTCCTTGGAAAGTACCAAATTGGTTAATCTCAGAAGCAGCAAGGAAAAAAAAATCTCATTATAAATATTCACAAGATCACATGCAATCCAGCAAATCCTGTCTAAATGAAGGAAAATAAATTAGGAGAGTATACTGGCCTGCTGATTAAAACTTAACCCACACTCCCCATGATGGGCTGACATTAGCCTGCTCTTCAGCTACTGCAATCACACAGACAGCCCCTCTGGCTGCCGGTGACATTAAAGGATGCAGCTGCCTTGATTTTAGGAGGAACAGGTATGATGGGACTGACGCTCCCTGGTGTTTAGCTCTATGCAAGGGAGAAGCCTTTGCCATGCAGTGACTGCCCAGCACCCCTTACCCCCTCCCTCATCCCTGGGGACAAGCTCTGCTGGCACCCTTGCCACTGAGGGATGTAGCTATAGGAGCACAAAGCACCTCACTCCTATTTCAAATCAGGGGAGAATCTCAATCCACTTTGCCTTTTTTTAAAGCTTCTTCCATGCACGCTGCTGAGCCCTGCCTAGGAAGGGTGGAGAGCCCAAATCCTGCCTGCCCTGCCTGTACCAGGGCAGAGCACCGGGGCAAGGGAAAACCTGCAGGCATGGGCATAGGCACCGCCAGGGCAGGCAACGGCTCAGGGTTGCTTTGCTGATACCAGAGCCCCAGAGATCTGTGCCATCTGGTTAGTGGACTTGCTCCTGAAATTCACACCTGGAAAGTCTCTTTACGTGTCAATAATTCCTGGGCTTTAAAAATCTGATTCCCCTTGAAATCACCCAACCCCTTTGGTATATGCCTATACCTTTTTCTTATTGTTAATAAAAGCAAACCTGTTAGCAATTGCATCACTAGACCCAAATTTGCTTCAATGAGAGCAAAATAATAAAATAGGAGGAAAAGGCGTACCCCTTGCACTCCTTACCAAGTCCTGATTAATTTTTCATTTACAATTATTTTCCGTGCAGCACTCAAGAGTTCAGGTAGTAACATTAAAAATTCCCTGTGCCCTCAGCTTTCCCTAATTAAAATTGACAACCCTCATTTTGAACCACAAACATAATTACCCAGTCCTCCTCACCGACTTGATAGCTGAGGTTGTTTGTTGATAATTTATGAGCATCGGGAAAGATGAATAACAAAGCCAAGGCTCCGAGAAACCTCTCAGCTCCTGCCTTTGAAGTCATGAACACGCCAGACGAAGCTGCTCAGAGGAGGCTGTGTGTACTGTCCCTTCCCGAGGCTGTGCCGTGCTTCTTGCCCGTGACAGCGACATCCACGGGACTCGTGGTCGCACTCCAAGTGTTGGCAGCGATCGGTCTGAATTGCTTTTCCAAAGAGTTTACAGAAACATTAGGGCAAATCCTCAACCCCAGCTGCTTTGGGGCATGAAAACTGACCCACGGGATGGTTCCGGACATCCCAGAATGAGGGGACATCACTTGTGCGGGTACTTTAGTGTTTCCCTGTGCCTATTTGAGAAGCCCCTTGCCATCACCCTAAGCCAGAAGCCCAGCTGAGCCTGGCTTGCTTTAACAGCCCCATGCAACACATGCCAAGCAACTCTTCCCAAGAGCAGCCTGAAAAATAGTTTCCCCACACTAGAACTTAATAAAAACCATTTTTTTCCCCAGGTTCTCCAACATTACCACCTACAAAACCCCCATGTCTTGGCACTTGTACAACATCCTGGCCATAATAAATAATTTCCTGTACTTAGCATTGCTTATCCAAAGACCTCTGTGCGCACTAGTGGCTCTCACCAGTGCCCACATTAGCATGAAGCTTATTTGCAGCCAGGAGATGGGAGCATGAGGCAGGCAAGGAGCTGCCCCCAACCAGGAAGGACAACAGTGATGGGGACAAACATCACACACAGGTGACATTAGCACCTGGGCTGGGCAGCCACAGGGCCAAGCACACTGCCCCAAACACCAGATATGAAGAGCACCTCTACTTAGGTGCATTAATCTTGAATACAGACACTGAAATCTGTCTGTTCCTACAGGAAGAAGAAACGACTATGTTGAAAACCTCTTGCCCCCACACCAAGGTAGGAGGACAGCAGGGACATGGCAGGGAAACGTCTTGCCCGTGCCTGAGCAGCTCTTCATCCACAGGCTGCACTCCCTCCAGCAGCCCTGGCTTCAGCCAGCTGACGGAGCTCCAGCCAGGGACCAGCAGCCACACGGTGATGGACATCACTTAATCGCACCTTATTAAGCGGCAATGTGCATCAAATCTCCCCCATGTCTGCCTGATTGCCTGTATCTGCCCCACCAAGGTCTGGGATGGGATGCCATGCCTGTGGACTTGCTCGGTCCGACTCCAGCAGCACCAAGTTTGCTTTGCAAATAGGACAAAGCAAATGTTGGGATGAATCTTTTGATGACAGCTTACAACAGATACTAGCGAGCACAGACTAGCTGTGGGAGCCTCAAGAAAGCTGATACCTCCAAGGGGCCCTGTAAAACCAGCCCCATGCAGCCCATTCATCCCTCATAGTCTGGATTTTGGGGAGTCTGAGTTCCCCCCTGCCCAGGGCACAGCAATGTGGGTGTCGTTCCTGGAGCTGCAGGCAGAAAATAGGGCTAACGAGTCCAGTGGGTGCGAGGAGTGTTAATCACACCTGTGATGTAGGTGGCTGGCACCAGGTGTCGGCCAAATTACTATTTACATCAGAGGTGAGGGGAAGGGAAGCAGTGAAGAGAAGAGCGATGCATTTCAATGACTGTTTGCTGTTGGGGCTATTTAAAGAAAGCTTTTTCCCAGCCTTGCTCTTGGGGACAAGGGTAGAATCTCATTTTGGGGATGTGAAACTCAAATGCTACTTAGAGCAGAGTGGTAAATCCTTTTCTCCAAGAAAATCCTCTATCTTTCCTGTGTTTAAGGATGGTGAGAACACGGGGTTGTTTTGTCTATCAGCTCTTGGACAGCCCAACCTACTGCAACTGCCAGGAATGCGGAGACTGGGGGGGTGGGGGAGAAAAATGAAGACAAGACCGAAGCACAGAGAGAGGATTATTAGAAATGCATGTATAAATGAAATAGCGTGCTGAGAGCTAGGCAACATCACTGAGCAATGCAAAGTGCAAACAGACAGAGCAAAGCTACACTATTCCTTTAAGGTCAAAGCTTTCTATAAATTCACAGCAAAAGCAATTCAAGTGCACTCTGTTCTCCCCTGGACTTTCCCAAGACCAAAGGCTGTTGTATATCTGCATCTTTAAAGAAGCCATAACTCTCTCTGCAAAGGGCAAAAGAATCCAACATGAATTATTTGGTTCTTTCTGCTGTTTATAGGAAATTTAATACATTTCATTGAATACATGTACCTGGTCATTGCTCCTCTCTGAAGTGCAAACAGCACGCAGAGTGCCACTGCTATAAAAAAGAGCATTGCCTCTTTATTGGTTATTCTCCCTGCTAAATTACAGGAGTTAATAAATGAAAACCTACCCAGGTAATTTAGACTCCCCTCCCCAGAGCTAGCCCAAGATGATCATAACGATGTTTGGTGGGATTCAGCACGGACCAAAGTACCGTCATTTTTCATCTAAGCTCTGTCCATGCTCAAGGGTCTGTTGGGTCCAACATCAATAAACTGGCTGTTACTACTGCAACAGAGGAGCTTGTCCCCAGCAGGGAAAACAATTGCATGATTATTATAATTCGCTTGGAATCCCCAAAAAGAAAGCACATGTGCTGAAAGAAAAAGGCAGAAGAGAAGTTGCAAAACTTTCAGGAATCAAATACAGTCCTTTCTGTTTTGGCTAAAAGTATTTTGCTCTGCTCTCAATTTGGGGTTTTATGAGGTTTGGGTTTTTTTCCAAAAAAATTTTTGGGTTTCAAAATGAAAGGAATGTAAAGTGAGAGATTTGAAGAAGAAAAATCAAAGTGGCTCATTTTGGAAGTGTTAAAACAATGTTTTGACTATCAGAAGAAATTTTTATATGAGCAGCTTGGTGAGGCCAAGAAGAATTCCTGAAACATTTGGATATTGGCAAATCTACTGGAAAATTTTCAGCTTAAGATGCAGCCTATCTCTGCCTCCAGCCAATATGAGGGTTTTCCTCTGACTTCAGGTTTTTCCTGACCTCTGTTTCTCTTTCTGCTGTTTTCTCTCAGGTTACTTCTATTTCATCAACCTACATGAAAAATGACAAACTGCTGGAGAGCAATTAATATCTATCCATTTCCTTCTGCATTAACAAAACGCTCCATTTACAAAGCAGCTCTGCATGCTAAAATCTAGACACATGCCATGATTGCCCCCATTTGTCACCAACCCAACGCCTGCTCAGAGAGGGAGCGGGGATAGTGCCAATCCCCAGGGGCCTAATCCTGAACCAGTACAGGAAACTCAGCCCCCAGAAAAGCCCATGGAAAGAAATAACAGTAAGATTAGGGGAGATCAGCATCACCCCAGATGTGGTCTGGATAAATTGGGATTATTTTCTCTGGAGGCTTGTGAAGAGTGTAGGTTAGTGCAAGCATCAGGGTATAGCTCAATGCCTGACTTATCTGTGTATCGATCCTGCACAGGAGAAACTACCGAGATCTGTATGTATCAGAGCTGCAGAGGAGAGATGTTCCTTCTCAGCCAAAAACCAGGACAGGTAGAAGGTCAGAGATGCTTTGCTTTTCCCACCAGAGCAGGAGAGGTACAATGGGGGTCACACAGGTCTACAAGGTGGGTACAGACAGGTCCTTGAGAGAGTTTTGGGAAAGAGGACTTTTCTTCACGATCACACGCCTGCATTGAATTAAAAAGCACACAAGTCACTGTGTGTACAGCTGCTTATCACAGCTTTGCCATCAGCACAAACCCCAGCTTTTAAGAACCTCTCATTAAGAACAACATGGGCCAGGATTCCCCTGGTCCACACTAACAAGTGGTATATCTCAACTCCTACCCTATGTATGAACAAAAGAGCTCCTTTCTGGGATTGTGCTACTACTCAAGTGTATATTAATATGGTTTAAAAAAAAAATAAAATCCCTGAACTTAAAGCACAGTGAGGGCAGTAGACAGCTGGGCTGCAGAAATTCCCACCAAGGTGTTCCCTCATTCATGCTGTGGTCCAGGCAGCTCCTGCCGCTCTGAGGACTGGCAGCGTGTGGCTCGGTCCCATCATTTCATCACACAAGTCAAAATGATTATTTAAAGTTATCACTGCTAGAGTTGTCAGAAATTTCTTTTATTTCTGATTTGCCCTGTACAGCATCTTAATTGTGCAAGGTCCAGGCTACTGCTGTTGCCAGTCCTCAGGGGATTTGGTGAGGAGGTCTCAAGGAGAACAAGGCCGCTGCCACTGAGGCAGAAGTAAAACCTCAGCATCTGTTGCTTAGGGATGGAAATAAGTGGTTTTGTGCTAATTAAATATATGTATTTTATTTTGTTGCAGAAGCTTAGCTGTTAGTGATTTTGGACTATGTTCCCTAGTCAGCTGTGGTTTACTTTGTGCTAGTGAGATGGAAGAAAATGCACTTTTTAGTTTTGATCTAGTATTTACACTGGTCTTACTGTTTAAGCAGAGCTCCTTACAGTTACCAATTATTTCTGTCTTTCCAGCCTCAGCGTGAAGTAGGAAATCCCTGTCTCCAGTGAAGGGTGGTGAACTGAAGCAGTGGACAAACTCAGCAGCTTGCAGAGCCAGGGGACTCTGTGCGGTGCTGGGGGGGAAGCCAGGACCAGAACCAAACCCCATGAGTTTTGGCGGTGTGGTCACCCCTTCACTCCTGCCTGGCACCACTCCCAAGCCTCCCATGCCACCAACAGCATAAGCCCTTATGAAGTAGCTCCTGAATCAGTTTGTAGCCCATTATTTATGAAGTAAACTGGCAGCAATTTTGCCTTTGCAGGGCCATGAACCCCATTTTTATGACAAGACTAGAGTGACTGGTGAGTTGGTGAAATGGTCGCAAGCACCCCTCAGCCCTTCTCAGGGCTGCAGATGAGCAAGGTGTGGAGAATTTGGGGCAAATCCATCTCTTGCTCTGCCCCTTCCCAGCTGGGACTTTTTTGGTGCTCCTTCCCAGACAAACCTGTTTGAGCAACACATTCCCCTGAGGGCATGTTGGGCAACCTCCTCCTGACTCACAGTTCATAGGAGTGCCCCCAACAGCAATCACTTCTGTCCAAGTGAAACACTTCAGTGACACATCTGGAAAATTCACCTACCACCAAGGAGCTCCCCGGTCCTTCTCCTGAGCTGGGAAGAGCAGAACAGGTTCTCCCAACCACAGACCATGTCACAGTGTTTGCACAGCAGCCACAGATACAGAGCTGAGTGTTTTAACCCAGCTTGGTCTCATCACTAATGGGCAATGATGAACCCTTCTTTCCATTTCTAATGGTCCTATTTCCTGGCCCTTCTGGGGAGCTGAGCCTGGGGCCAGCAACCCTGCTCAGACCTCAGCTTGGGAAACCATCAGTGAACCAGACCTTGCTGCCCAAAGCAAAGCAACTCAACCCTCAGAAGTTTGCTTAGAGCCCCAAGTTCATTCAGTTTGCATCTCCCAAGGATGCCAACCTCAGTGAAAGCCTCCTGCCTTGCCCCTCACACACCTGCAGTCTCCACAAGCTTAGTGTTCAGGGAGGAAAGCCCCACAGCACGTTGGTGCTCATGGTCCACCAAGGGACAAGTGGAACAAGCCAACACGTGGGGCTTTTGGAGAGTAAACTGCTGTTGTAAATAGCTGTCATGAAGTTTAAGGGAAGGAAAAAAAAAAAAAAAAGAAAGCAAAGAGCTCTAAATCCACCCATCCCTACCAGGACCCCTTACCATGGGCCAGCTGATCAACCAAAGCTCATACATCAACACACCCCAAGCTGGGGATTTTACAGGTTAGGATAAAAATGAAAGTTGCTAAAACTTTTATAATCCCATTTTATAACACCCAGGACTCACAGGGGTGGTTTTCACTGAAGGGTGAGTGACCTCCCAACTCCTGCCCAGGGCAGGGGGACATCTCGTGTGTCCCTCCAGTGGGGGACATGTCAGAGCCAGCCCAGTGCCAGGGACTGAGCTGGCAAGTGTGGTGGTGAGGAGATTAGAGGAATTTGGACCTGTCACTTTGATGCACAGAGTTTTGCTTTGTGGTCACAGGCCTGTCTTTCAGCAAATAAATAAAATCAGAGATGGTTTCCTTTACCCAATGGGATTTCTTGGGCTACAATTAGCAGCAGAGAAGATTTTAAAATGCAGGAGTATAAATTTATAGACGTAGCTGTCAGAAAGGGAAAAAACCCTCAGCCCTTAAATTACCAATGTCTTTGACTGTTCAGTGCTGATACGAAACCACAGAAGACACTGCACTGACAGTACTGTTGTCTGCGTCCTCATAACAACTAAAATAGGATAACATACGTAATACAAATAAAACTGAACATAATGTAATCTTCACAGTTATAATTTCCTTTAAGATCTATACAGGTTAGACTTTCTATATAATTAAATCTATAGATTGCCTTTGAATGCTTACCTTGCAATTCCTTGAGCTCTGTTGAAAAGTATGCTGTTTGCAATGACAAGATTTATTGCATCTAGCACTCTATATTATGGCTGCTCTGCTAACCACAATAAACAAGATATGAAAAGCAATCATACAGATAATGCCATGGAGGAACAAGCACCAGCTTTGTCTTTAACCCTTTCACCTGCCTTCACGCTGGAAACGCCAGTCAACATTGCTGCAGCACCATCCAGCCCCGGTGGATTAATGATTTTGTTTCTATAGTAATAGACTACGGGCTTAGGTTTCTCTTCCCCCACTTCTAAACCACCAGTATTGCTGGGAGAGCCGAGTTTATCTCCGTTGCTATCAAAGGGTGCAGCCTGCGGCTGGAGGGAAAGCAAATAAGGAGAGCCAGGCCAGCTACTGCGGTGGGTGCTAGTTAGCAGGAGTGACGGGGCAGGGCCGTGGCTGTCCCTGTGGGAATTAAGCTTTGCAGTGCTTCAACCCACACTTAAAACCTGATCATTTCTGGATTTAAACCCCCTTCCCAAAGGCTGGAGGCGGGTCCTAAGCAGGGCTGGGATATCCCATTGCCGCTCTGGGCTCAGCCTCACTGCCCAGCAAGATGTTGTCAGCTCAGGACACAGTAATTTCATTAGTAATGTTTTGCATAACAGAAGCCTGTATTTGACCCTAGAGACTTAGAAACATTATTTAAAGGGCAAATTTCCATATGAAGGTCAAGTGGAGATGTATAAGCTTAATCAAGTCGCAGCTCACAAATGGAATAGGTCCCTCACTGCCTACATGCCTGAGTTATTTCCTCGAGCACCCCTCCTTCTCCTTCAAATCTTCACCAGATCCAGAAAGAAACATTCCAGAGGCCAGAGCAGCAACCAAAGACAAGCGTAGCAATGACAAAAATCTATTTCTTGCCATTCCAGTTCATGCAATGTCAACAATGAGCACATATTCCTTGCGCCTAATCAAATAAATAAAGCCCGGCTAAATATTAGCACACAGGGGGACGAGGAAGCAAGCAGGGGCTTGTTTTCTGCCTTCCACATGGGAACCATTGGCCATTTCAACCCAGAGGGATGAGAAATGCTCCACAGGCAGAAATTCTCAGCTCTATTACTGTACTTTCTGCCACAAAACCTCAGTTAACCATTTACAAAACAGGATAGATACTACAGAGGTGCTTTATTACTCCTTTGTGTAAGGACAGCTGATTTCCTTTCTTTCCTGCCCAGTTTTTTCCAGTTTCAAGTCTGCCTCTGGCCAACCAGAAGCTACCACAGTCCTTGTCCACACAGAAGTACCCCAGGATAATAAACTCCTTGTAAGCAATGCCGAAATTGGGCAACAGCAGGAGAGGGGGCAGCAAGGTCCTGTGCTTAAGAACAGACCAAATTGTTCTATCCAGGGTAGAAAAATTAAAAAATATGCTGGAAATAAATGTAAAAATAGACTGGGGTCTGCAGTCCAAACAGAGCGTATATTTAGTAGTTGTGAATGGGAAAGAGCAGAACATTCCTGGAAAATATTCAAAAAACATCCAAGGAAGATTAAAAGATTTCCAAAAAGATTTTTTTTTTTTAAGGCAGGTTGCTATGGATGCTGGGAAGGGTGTTAATCTCTGACCCGCATAACAAACTACATTCCCCAAAAGCCATTTTGTTTCCAGAAACTGTAAGGAGGACTTTAGTTCTGGAAACCTCCAGGAAACAAGTAGTTTGGGACACAGCACAGGACCTTCAGCACTGGTGACAAATAACCCTGGGAAGGGCCAGAAGTGACCTAACCCTTTCCTCGGGCTGTCTGTCAGGGAAGACACTTTGACAACCCTTATCCAGGCTGTTCTTTTCTCAAGATGGGGACTGTCCCATCCACATCCCCAAAGTGATCCAGTCCCTGGCCACGCTTCTTCTAATGCCCAATATGTGCCCTGCTTGCTGCAGCTTCACTGTATTGTTCCCTGCCCCATCCACCAGACAGAAACCTCCCCGCAACGTTCATATGAGGACATCAAAGAAACTTTTTCAGGATTGGGTCTTTCAGTGCGATACAGAGACAGCAGGAGACTGTAATCTTCTGTGAAAATGACACTAATAAGGATCATCATTTCCTTGCAAATTTTTCCCATGTTGTATCTCTTAAGAAAATAAACCTTTGTGGCATCTGCTGCTTTTATAGCTCATCAGCATGATACATCTGCTAGAGACAGGATGCGTAAGAGAAGGTGAAAGGCATAGCAGGTCTCCAAGCCCATCAAAAGCTGCCAGGGCCCAAACTTTTGCTTTTACAGACATGATTCCCCATGATATAAATTAGTCCTGTTGATATTTGCCCCAGCTGAGAAGCAGCCCAAGATCCACATGCAAAAATTCAATATTCTGATATTAAAAGATGAATGACAGAGTTGATCACAGGCCATGTATGGCTTTGGGCTGCTCAGAGACAGTAAATGCACAGTAAATCTGATGTTTCATCTCAACAGTATCAGTTGCTGCAGAGGTGTTTGAGCTGTTCACCCATGCCTGCCCTGTTGTGGCAGAAGATCGCAAGCTTGCATCTGAGGTAAAACTTGTGTGATGAGAAAGAGCCTATGCTGCAGCCGAGGAAAATTAGAAACTCAGGACATCCCGCTTGGGGAGGGAGCCTGAATTTATCTGCAAGAAAGTGACCCTTTATGGTAAATGTTTGCTTGAATAGGTTTACCAAAGTTACTCTAAATACTCCAGAAAGCAGCTGATTTCTTAGAATAGGCAGAGGTAAAATAAAGTTTTGTTCTTATAGCCCAAGGAATGACAAAGTCAGCCACTGTAGGAAACAGCCGCAAAGCCAACGTTTACAGAAGAAGTGCACGTGCCTATTTGACCAAAGTGCTCCCACAAGCATCTATCCAGGACACAAAAGCAACAATCACTGCCACCAGGTATAGGGTTTTAGTCTATCTGTAATTTAATAGAAGAATTGCACAGAGATTTCTGCCTTATTGATTTTGCCTAATGGAACAAGCTCATTTCCTAGGGGCACTACGTACTGCAGTCTGTGCAACACAGAAAGGGCAGGAGAGATCCTCCGCTCTTCTTCCAGTACACTGTCAGCATTTAATTAATCCGGGAGCTGCAGGGCAGATTCTTAGTGCAACCAAAAAAAGCTAAAGACAAAACATCAATTTATGCTCTGAATGCCCCAGTGCATTATCATCATACTCTTAGAGCGTATAAACTGGAGGCTACGAGGCTGGACTGCTAGTAGCGGTTGAACGCCTGTCAGATTTTCCCCCTTTAAGGCCCCTGCCAGATACTCTTTATTCTTTATAACATCAAATGCTTTCAGTAGGAGGTTCTCTTTGATGCTGATTTTTCTCTTTGATTCTCCAGGCATAGATAAATGAAGGTTTCCTTTATATTTGGAAGTGTAATGAAAGGACATGGCATTTCATTATCTGCAATCACGCACAGCTCAATGGAGCTGGGCAGGTTCTTTGGGAGCATCCCATCGCACACCCATGGATCATTCCTGGTTGTCACCAGCTTCTCTATCATTCCTGAATGCCACCACCAGGCATACGTACATGTGTCATCCCTGAGCCCCAATACAACCTACATGGCTGATGGGGTGCGGAATAGCATGAAGACTTTTTTTTTTTGCTCCACACATTTTTTCACTGCCTTTGACATTGCAGACCAATTGGGTCACCTACTAAAAAACATTCCCCATCTTTTAGCAACTTTAGAACTAAATTTAGAATGCTAACCTTTTAAAAAAAAAAAAAAACAAAAAACAACCAAACTTTTGTTTTGGTTACAGGTTTCGCTCCCTGTCAAGCTACACGCTGTCAACTGCTTTGCCACTCTAGTATCTCTGCTTCTCTTCCCACCCTCTGTAAACACATCCTGTCCACATGGATGTCACTGGTAAACATCAACTGGTTTGGTTCACTGCAGGTCAACCAGCTAAAACTCAATTTTTTAAAGAAAATATATTATAAGCTGTAACAGCTTATGCATGCCAGAGCAAAGCTAGCACCTCCGTATGCCACCAGGGAACCAGGCAGGAGATCAGGTCAACGTTCCAAGAATGATCCAGTAATTTGAAGGCCCTGGGAACTCCCTTCCCAGATACACAGGGCTCTTAGCAAGTAGAAGTGGATAAGCAAAAACCTTGACAGGGACACTGTGTCACCCAAATCTCCTGTTTCTCTGCCAGTCTGAGCACAGCCTGTATGGAAAACAGCACTTTTTAAGAGGAATTAACCGAAAGGGGAGAAAAGCCAAATCAGAGTACAACTTTGGTTTCAGTCTCTGAGACTTGACAGGGAATATATAATGTAGGGCCATGTCCAGGAAACAAATGATTTTGCAGCCTGACATGGCACGCTCCCCATTTAAGTGACAAGCCTTGTTCTGGCACAAGATGCAGACCAGAAGTTGACACTAGTAGTTGATTCGCTGTGAAAAATGAGTGTTGATTGACTTGGCTTCTTCCAAACACATTGCTACCCAGAGATTAAAGACCACATGGTGAGGATGTACGAAACTGCTGAATTTTACGGAAGCATCTCTCAGCTGCCAAGCAACAAAGAAAGTCAGTCACTGCCTTTGGTGTTTTCAGACTTGTTTGCCCCTTTCTAGGTTATCAGAATTGTGAGGTTGGGAGGGATTTTCTTCTTTTTTGACCTTTTAAAAAGTGTGATAGCACAACCTATCCCCACACTGCTGAAAGGAGCTCAGAAGAAGATTGTTTTGGTATCTGCAGTCCCTTGTCTGGGACTTTGTCATCACTACATGCTCCCCAAAAGAGAGTCTTTACCCCTCCTTGGTATCAGGAGAAATAGGGCAGAATAAGGGACCTGCATACAGGAAAAAAGCAGAAAAACAGCACAAAAGTAAAGTCTGTGTCATCAAGAGAGTTCTTTGGTTCAAGACTAGGCTTTGCTTACCTTCCCATTTCAAGGGAAGCTTGATGGGACCATAAGGGTCCTACTTGCGCTAAAAAATTAGCCTAAATGGTGATTTATGTACAGTAAGAGAAACCATGCTAAGGCCACCAATTGTACGTAAGAGTTCCTCCACTGGGGTTCAAGGATGGTTGAACGACTCCTTCGACAGTTCATTCAAGTTGTACTTTCTTGAATGCTTTTGGAGACAAAACACCCTGTAGCTGCACCTAAGAGGTCTTGGCCAAGAAGCAGCACAGATCTTGGGCATCATGGGAGCATGAGCCATAAGCAACCAGATCTTTGTCTCCAGGCCGTTGGCTTGGGACAGGCCGCTTTGCTTTATACTCTAAGATAAAGACAGCAAGCACCAACATGCTTCAGAGAGAGAAGCAGGCGAGCAACTGAGACCTCTGTCAGAACAGACATGATGCCCAAAGGAGCTGCTACCATCCCAGCTAAAATATCATGAAACAACAAGGAGTTCCTGGTGCATTCAAAAAAATAACTCCTGCTGTCCATCACCAGCACTCATGGTATAAATAATCATTAAAACAGAGTATTGGGTGCCTGATCTTCAGTTCTTACATTAAGAGTGGATGCAGCAAGTGGGGAAGTGCGTAGGAAGGTGCCCTACCCCTTAGCAAATTCCTGCCATCCATCTGCCTTCCCACGTGCTAAATGCTGGAGACGCCACTGGCGTGCAGATAACTGGATGTTGGATTGCAGCCAGCCCTGCACAAGTAA
This sequence comes from Aramus guarauna, assembly GCA_013400195.1. NCBI lineage: Eukaryota > Metazoa > Chordata > Aves > Gruiformes > Aramidae > Aramus > Aramus guarauna. The sequence continues at coordinate 476,217 of VXBL01002390.1, read as the reverse complement.
AGGCACATTCAGGCCCAAGATGTTTTCTGGCATCAGTATCAAGCATCCTTTCTAGCAACTAAAGAGGCTTAAAGGGCATTATAATAGCTGCCTGAATATCAGAGACACTCCCATTACTGTTTGATTTCTTCGTGCAATAACGCATGGTCAGATTCACACAAGGTTTGCAAAGGATCAAATCTGCTCTTTTCAGAGACAGCTGGGAATACCCCTGGAAAAATGTGAAAAACAGCATGTGTTGGGACCAGTGCCTCTCCCTCATTATTCCATGTAAATACAAGCAATCTGACCCCTCCAAAGAGACTTTGCATTTCTCAGAAAGTGACCATCTGTCAGGCAACAAGGGGCGCTCATTATTTAAATTAAGAATCTATTCCCTGCTGCCATTTTCACTCACATCTCGTTATAGCAGAGTCTCTGAAACACCCCATTCCCCTAGCACGACGAGCTGAGATCACAACTCACTCCCACCTTTCCCAGCATCTATCACCCATAAACACCCAACTAAAGGATGCCACAATTTGTGGACCAAGAGAGCTCCAGACTCGCCATCCAGGGGAGTCATGCAAATCGGGAAACACACATAAATGGCCCCATAAATTGGCTGTGTAATAATGACTTTTAAGCATCTTATTATGAAATCTAAGTTTTCTCGAGGCGCGTGGATATGAGCAGTGGGGCCACACAGAGGTCCAGCCACAGGCTGGGGCTGGCAGGCGCTGCCCTTGCACGCTCTGCGGGCTGCTTCTCAACATTTCCAAATAACCTGCACTGTGCTGGGGGAAAGGAGGTGAGACCACACAAATATTGCAAGTCATCATCTGTGAACCGCAACAAGGCCTTATATGCAGTTGCAGAAACATAGGGGTGGAGGAAACTCAGCGGAGCCTCAACTTCTTCATGCAGCTGTGTTGCTTTTGCAGGTATTTGCTGCTAAAGAAGAGAGATCTGGGATAGTTTTCCTTGCTAGTTCTTCTTAATCAAGAGTCTTCCCCCCTCCCCATCAGACCAAAAGAATCATATCAACAAATCCTCAGCTTGACATGATTTGCTAAATATCACTTGTCACAGGGCTGCACAGCTCAGGGAAATGTGAACAAGAAACCAGAGCAGGGATCAGACCTCCATGGCTCTGCCACCGGCTCTCCACGGGCAGCACCCCCCATCTCCAGGGCTCAATTCCCAGCTAGATAAGAGGCAATATGGAAAAAAAAAAATTTCTCATGGTCTGGGGGGAAGTACCTAAATTAAAGGCCATAACATACCCTTCAGTGTGTAAATACACACAGCTTCAGTAGTGTAAACAAGTGAGACTGGTCTGAGAAATACCCAATTCCTGCTTAGCTGGTGGAGTAGGTCCAGCTTTTAACAGGCTGCTGTCTCTATCACAAAACACCCAGAGATTTAGCAGGTATGGAAATGTCTGACTTCCCTGCGGCTTGAAAGACAGCAGGGAAAGCTCGTGCCAACCGCGATTAGAAAACGCTGGGGTTTGGGTTGACAATTGCACATCGTCTAGAGGTACTATGCGAGTTAAGAACTCTCTTTGCTAGAGGCAAGTTGCATGGCCAGACACCAGAAAGGATTGTGAAGTACTCATATTCCCTGCTGGAAAGAGCCTTGGGAGTGCAAACTATTTATTAAACAAAAAAACACCTCCCTCAAACTGCTTTTAATATTTTATGTGAGGGGAAATGCATTGATTTCTATTATTTTTAATAAGGCAAATTTTAAACATCTTTGAAGGAACAGGAAAGGGATCTATTCAACATAAGCATAGGTTCTCCACAAGCAGTCCCAGGCTGTGTTTATTATGGATATTGTCACATTGCAAGACACAAAAATAAGAATCACAAAGCACAGCCTGTTGTGTTGAATTGCTTTCTACTCTAAAAAAAGCCAGAAGGGAGGGGGAGCTTTAGGAATGCTGAAATGACATCAGCTCTTCTCTTGATCAAAATCAGGACTGAACAAATAGAAAGAAGTATGTGATCTTGCCAAGTGCTGAATGCCAAGTGACCCCATACCAGGGAATTCTGAGCGCTGCATTAGAGATTGAGCCTGACATTTATCACGGAGAAGCAAAGAAACCTTTAGTGAATGTATGGGGGTTGGCTGGAGCTGGCAATAGGTGACCACGAAGATTGGTCAAACGCTAGGATAGCTGTGCAGCTCAAGAACATGAGAAGAAATCCCATTAGATGTGACTAATCAAAGATTTGGAGGGGAATGGTCTAACAATGCCTGCTGTTTGCCTCTGTGGCATGGCTTTTTCATGCTGCTGAATGTTTTTGAAGCTCTGCATCCTGGTCATTTGTATGTTTGGTGTCTGGCCACAAAAGCACCCTCTGCTTGCGCTTGTTCCTGCTGCTGCCAGCTATGTTCTGGGGGAAAACAAGCAAGCAAACAAAAAAATCTCTGGTGCAAATTTAGGAAAGCTGGACAAAATAAAGCAGAGCTCATCTCTGAGCACTCTTCAAAAGAAATTAGTTGAAAGTAAATCAAATGCTGTCATCCAGGACCAGCAATGGAAAAATATTGTAGAGACACTAGTTCAAGCAGTCACTTCCAGAGATGGGCAAGTATTGATAGGAGAACATGGCACTTCGTGCCTTCCCTCTGGAAGTCTTTATTTCTATCACAAGATGCTTTGCCCCAGGCCCTGCCTCTAGGCACAGGCTGTGCAGGGTACCAAAATGCCCCAGCTGCAGACACAAAGGAATTAGTTGCTTCCTGATGGCCCAGATTGCCCACACAAGCAACCAGCTGCAGACACAGCCCTGCTGAAAAATCAGTGCTTTCTATTGCACAAACAGGAACGTAACCCTAAAAAAAGGATCTCAGCTTAATTATTGCTTATAGCTGGGCATCACACAGCAAAGCCAACTGCAACAGGTCCATAGGAAACCAAACCAGTGGAAAGAGACTGAACTGGGACTATTTAGCTGGAAAAAAAAAAAAAAGAGCAAGAGAGGAATGTGATGAGCTCAAATGCATAGAGGGCTTCCTTACTAAGATGGAAGATGGGACCTTATTGCCATGCTTCTGATGGATCAGGTTGGAATAAATGAGCTTGAACCAGAGCAAAGAGGATACAGAGTGGATGTTGGGGGAGAAGGTCTTCCTGCAGCTAAGGAGAGCAAAACATGGATTAGATTAGAAGATTGAGAGATGGTGGTGTAGTTTAAGCCCAGCTGGCAACTAAGCTCCACACAGATGCTTGCTTATTCCCCCCAGCTGGGATGGGGGAAGAGAACTGGAAGGGTAAAAGTGATAAAACTCATGGGTTGAGATAAAGACAGCTAATTAGGCAAAGCAAAACAAGGACTTTTCAACCCCCCATACTGCCCCACCAGCAAGGGGTACCCACCACTCAGTACCAGCATTGATCAGCCCAGCTCTGCAAATAGGAACAAGCGAGCATTACATCTCACAGCACGAGAGCCCCATCCACACATCTCACAGCCACCACCTACTGGGTACAGCTCCCATTTTTCCATGGGACTGGAGGGTCAATCTGTATCTGACTCAGCTCCATGAGTCTCTTCTGCTTTGGGTTCCCATTTAGAGAGGCAACATTTTACATCTCCCAGCCAGCACAGCGACTTTATTACCAAATTGCTGGTTAAATGAGAATTCAAAGGAACATTTAAAAATTTCATCAATGCCACTTGGACATATGCCTTTGGGCTGTTTATCTTTAAATGAGATGTCACATGTAATTTAGTGGCTATATTAAGTATTGTTTTTCACTTTTAGCTGCATTGCTGTGGGCAGCCCTGTATCAGTGCACACCTTCATTCTTCATTAGGAGAGATAAATGAAAATGGCACCATTTTTCTGAATTAAAGTCCAAGTATCTGACATGTCAATACCATCTAATGGAACAAAGCACTACAGATTCCTAGAGCAGGTGTTTAATTTGCATGTTATTACTGACAAGCAAGATTAATGCTTTGCTAAATACTTATGTTGCAATAACAAGAAAAGCAGGGGGGGGTTATTCTTAAAATGGCAAACAAGAACAAAATATTTTAAGTTCCTTTTGCTCCTCAAGTGGTTCTGTCTTTTTAACAGAACTAAAATCTCATAGTTTTTGTATCTCTTTTTAAATTGGCACTTCCCCCCCCCCCCTTGAAAGGGCAGCCTGTGGTATAAGGTCCTCAGATTGGAGAAATTTATATTTTAATAGTAACAAGGAGGTGATGTACTAGGTACGCTCTGCCCTGATTTTTAGGAGGTGCAATGGCTCTCCCTACGTCTGCTGCCAAACAAACTTGGAGAAAGATTTCTCCGCTGTGCCTCAGCTTTTCTAGCTGTAAAATGGGGGCAGTGATGCCAACCTTCTTTTCCAAAGCCCTTTAAAATACAATGTAAAAGTGCTACATACAAATCAAGAGTTTTCCCATAGATTTTCATAACAGGAGATTGCTTCTTTTTTTTATTGCAAGCTGCTGGGAAATTTTTGCTTTCAGATTTCACAGGCAGTTGGACTTCTCCTTCAGAAAGCTCCAAGTGGAACAGCAGAAGGTAGGCAGAAGATGTAAACCAGAGAGCCCTGAGCAGCAGGGAGCTTTAGGAAGGCTGAGCCCCGCATTGACCAGCCAGGCACCAGGACTGGGAGAGCCCCAGCAGCACAAGCTGCTCTGACCCCAGCTCACAGGCTGCCAGCACAGCTCAGAGCCCCCCACACCAGCCCAACATTACATCCACTGCTGGTGCTTAGGGCCTTGACAGCATGAAATAAAAATGTACGTCATCTTTCCCATCACCTCCTCCTATACTGCAAAGATAGGAGCCTCAGAAAAGTCCTTTTCATCATCTGCAACACCTTAAACACACCAACAGGCCCATGACTGCTTAGGGTAGCAACACTGATGTTTTGTGCCTCAGTTTCCCTATTTCATGGCAATGCAAACGCCCTCCTCTCTCCAGCAGTGCAGCAAGCCAGCAGTGCAACCATCTCTGGCAGCCCTCGCACAGCTGAGCATCCCTCAGTTTTCTCCAGCTTGCAACTACCCTGCACTATCTGCAGGAAGAAGAATATCTGAATTTCCTGAAATTTGTTTTCATTAACAGAGATGCTTCTGTGGCTGGTCTTCACCAGGGGTCGATAGCACTTAGGCCATTTACTGTTTAAGGTCTATTATGGGAGAGATGCAAAAGTTAATTAGACAAGGAATTTCTCAGTCATTAGGACAGGTTTCTTTGCAATGCAGAGGGCTGTCACAGAGGGCAGGATGACAGCAGAGATGGTATCCTAAACACACGGGATGGGTCTGCAGCCACCCGGGGCTGCTGCCTGCTCCAGGCCCCTCACCAGCATGGCCAGTGGGGGGGACACTGCTCCCAGCCCTTCCCCAGACCCCTCCCGGGGGCAGCTCAGGGTAGTGCTGCTGGCACGGCCACCAGGGAGAGCAGGTGGCTCTGGGGTCTCCAGGGGGGTTAAAAAGCAGTAGGTATGGAAAGGTCTAGTTTCCATGCTGCATCTTGCACACTTTGGGGTCATGCCACCCAGAAATCCCACAAATTGTCCCTAAAGCCAAAGCTGCGGGACAGCAGCTATGGTCTGGGTGGGAGCAGGGATGGTACCTGCTGCTCCACAGTCTCAGCCCTTCCTTCAGTGGGGAGGACTTGTGTGGGGAAACAAGGTTTAAACCTCATCCCCAAGGCATTCTGCCCCTCGGGATGTTTCCTTCTACACCATAAGCTGTCTCTCGCCAGACTGTTTCTTACATATACATATAACAGCAGAATATCATGGGAATCCAAACTGCTTCTGGAATAATAATAAAAAACAGAAATGCAATTAAATTACAGCTCAGGGGCATTTGATTTACAGGAACTCTTTGCTCTGCAAAGACTTGCTGAAAAAATTCAGCAGGATCATCCTGTTCTCAGCACCACCATGTGAACTAGGAGCCCCCATCCCAGCTTCAGGAGAGCTCCTCTGGATTTGTCCAAGCACCATCATTTTGACAAGGTTAGTGGGAAACACACTTGTTTTCAATTTGCACAGCTGTATGAATTTATACACATTGGGTATCCAGCTCCTGTTCTCCACCATGGACCAAACTAGAAGACTTTGTGTCATCAGATGTAGGGAAAGCTATAGGACAGCGCTTGTGTAGAAAATCTGCCGTTTTAAAGTGAACACATTTGTCAACCAAACCATACGCAGTACTCCCCCTTTCTTTGCATACTTGCTCATAACCACGGACCCAGCTACATCCTACCCCAGAGCAAACCAAAATCAGTAGGTCAGACCTTGCCTTGGCACAGGCCAGCAAAGCTCTGTTGTGTTTCACCTAACTAAAGACAGCAAAGCCGGGAACGGATCCAGCCCAAGGAGCTGCACAGGGTTAAAACCAGCAGCTGTAACAGCAGGGCACGCGTTGTAACAGTTCTAGTTTATCACAAACACGCAGCACCTTTATAGATCAAGGTTTAGGTGCAAACCAGCCAGAAGAAAGGCAAGCATCATTTCAGGGCAGCTCACTGGCTGCACCTGCCCTTGGACACCTCTGGCAGCAGCACGGGCGAGCGGAGCACTCCTGCTCCGTGGGACGCATTTGCTGGGATGAGACGCTGCCCCGTGCAAACGGCTCCTCTGCCCTTCTGCTGAGGCACCCGTGCTGCCACGGCCGTGTTTCCCTTTCACTCACAGCCCTGTTCCTCGGTGGCTCACCCCGTCACTCGTTCAATGTGCTATGCATGCATGTTGTTCAGTTGCCCTTGAACTATGGCTTTAATAATTTGGGCTTTTGTTTTTTCCCCCCAGTACCTGTGTGGATAACATCAGAGTGATGTGATCAAGAGGGGGATGGGGGCTTTTCAATGCCTTTAAGATTTTCATAACCTGATCTCCCATTCATTTTCCGCAGAAGGACTTTTATTGTTTTGGAGACAACAAAATAAAGGCTACTATTCACTGGCTGTCAGGTTAATGAGTCAGAACATGCCTGTGTGTGTTGAGGAAAACAGGAGTTCAAGGAGGAAGCCCAGCGTTAATTGCTAATAAAAAGTGAGAGTGATGTTCCCATTCATTAGCCACCCTGTCCACAGTGCAGTGATGCTTCAGCATAACTGGGAACCATCACCTCTGCCAACCCAGCACCCTCAAACCAAGGGAGTCCAGCCCAGCAGGCTGGCAGGCAGCACATCTGTGTGGTCGGGGCTCCCAGAGGGACACAGCCCAAACCCCAGCTCATAAACCAGATAGAGGGAACAAAGCTGCAGGGACTGACAAACCTCAGGACAGAGGGGGAGGCTCTGAGTCACCACCTGCAAAGTCTTTCCAAGGCTTTTGAAAGTCTCTAGCTCTGCCTTTGGCAGCAACAGCATCATCTGGCCATTTCCACCCTTTCCCATGCCAAATGCTTCCAAAAAACCCAAGCCCTCGGCTCCATAGTGTTTAAAGACAGTTTTAGGGAGGGTTCCCCACTTGCAGGAGATGCTCATGGTGGCACCAGCAGCCAGCACCTTCCCCACCCCTGGGGCTAGTCCCACCAGAGCAGACACTTGTGGTCTTTTTTCAGAGTAAACCATCCACAATTAACCTCTCCAACAGCTCTCCTTGAAGGCACAGGACAACGAGGTGTCCATCAGGGATGGCTATTGCTGCTGAGGGACACTGTGGCAGGGAAGAGGAGCAGCCAAGGACATCACTCCTTACATCGGTGCTAAGGGACATATCCTGAGATCGTGCACAGCAGAGTCTGCACACCCCAACACCAAGCACTTCCCATGTGGCCACTAAACCAGGGGGACATCCTGCCTCTGCCTCCCACCTGGGTCACCAGTCACACAAGGCAGATGCCCACCCCACGCACCAGCCATTATAAGTCCATCACCAGATTTCCAAGTGCCTGGTGAGGCATCTAAACACACCACGCTCCCCTATAGTTCCTTACATTGAAAAAAAACTTGGTTTTTAAGAAACACTTCTCGCCTGGTATCTCCTTTGGTCAGCTGAAGTGTACAGCTCTGCAGCTCCACAGCCACTTCTGTCCTTCAAAACTTGCCATCCAGACAAAAAAACTTTAATCCCCCAGCACAGACTCAGCCTGCCTCCAACCTCAGCCACCCTAAGCACCCCTAATTTTGGGGACTGCCCCTCATTTATACCTGCCCCGGACTGTTAGGCGGAGGGTCAAACTGCAAGGCGTTCATCCCTCCTGGGCAGCTAATGGCAAATTGGCACCAGCTTTGGTGGATTATTGGCCCTGAAGTGATTAATGCAGCCGGGCCCCCCCAGGCCAGGGCTGTGGGGAGGATCTGCCCCACAGCAAGACCTTCCCTCCCCGAGGTGTCTCAGGAAAGGCTGGTCCAGGGCAGTTGGGCCTGATTAGCAGCACCTTACCCCTTCATTAACATTTGTTTTATGAAAAGCCAGCCTGGTGTTCCTGGGGAAGAAACTCGGTTAATAAACAGCTCCGTCTGCTGCTCCTCTGCGACAGCCCGTGCATTGCAGGCCCCGGCCTGGCAGGGAACTGTTGCGTTCTGAGTCATTAAATAAAGTAAAAACCTGTGTTGTTGTGCTCTTGCTGCATTGCCTGTCATCGAAAAAAATGAAGAAAAAAACCCCCATTAATTACTATTGATTTAAATAAATGTGCTCCTGTTATCAGATGGCGGCAACAAATGGCCAGCAAGAGGGAAGCCACTTCTCAGACGCTGCACGAGCAGCCGGCTACGAGCGGGGCTTTGTGGGGGCTCAGCAGAAACACGGAGACAAATGGGGACGTTTCAGTCTCTTAGCCCTAATGAAAACAGAGCTCGTTAACGTGATCAAAACCTTCAGTGTCTCCAACCTGTTTCCATCTTGAATGTGTGCTTTCAACAATTGCTTTAATGTTTGGGAAGGTAAAAATTATTTTATCAAAAGCCCTCCTGGGCTGCAGCGCTGATTGGAGCCTCTTCACCATCTCCCTTCCAGCCCCGAGCCACACGCAGTGCACAAATCCTGCTGCACCGGGGAAGTCTCATTCATCCCCAGGTCCACTTCGTCCTCCCGAGCCAGGGGGTGGCCAGAAGCCCCCGTTGCCAAATGTGGCCAATTTGTCTGGAGCTAATTTGGTTCCTTCCCAGCTGGAGCTTGCTGTTGCTGCCGTGTTTTGAAATCCTGACGTTAAAGGAGCCCTTTTGGGGGATGAGGCTCCTGGCATCCCCACAGCAGTGGCAGGTGGCAATTTGTCATCTTCAGGTGGGGGGAAGGACAGACCCACCACGTATTCCTGCCACCAGCAAGCAAATGGGCTGATCTCCACTGATGATAGACAAGACCAAGCTCAAGGCGCTGAGATAGGCTTTGCTCTACTGGTGAGCCACAGACATTGAACAAATTACCCAGCGTGATTAATTGGGTCATAATGTTGTGGCCACAAGTACCATAAATGTGCTAGTTTGAGAGGTGTGCCACCTTCACACTCCAGCCCTCAGCCAACCCAGTTGTGCTTGGCTCAGGTTGGCTACAGATCCTCAACTCTGGTGCAGGTTTGCCGAAAGATAAAAAAAAAGGCTATTTTTGAGGAGTCTCCTCCAGCAGCCACATACAGTGGGGAAAATTTTACAGGCCCAATGGTCAATGGCTGGGATGTTTTCAGCAGAATACCTGGCAACGTTCAATGGTTTGTACACAGCGAGACTCTTGAACATGGGGTCAGATTTGTGCAAGTGGCTTCCCCTTAAACTGGCAACGTGGAACCAGGCTTTGGCTCTGCTATGCCTCTTCCCTCCCAGCAGTAACTTACTACCATGGAAATCCTGAAATATCCACAGCAGCTTTAGAAAGTATTTGTAAATACTGTGGCCGCAGTCGACACTTGTGTTTTCAACAGACTTTAACTCCTGGCCAAGTTTGATATGTGGCTGCCTTGGGTCCTTCTTTCAGCACTGTTACAGAAATATGACCCACGCATCTTTAAATAGCCTGATAAGAGCCTGGTCCAGGCACAATTTATGTTGCCCAAACGCTGGAGTTCCTTACAGATAACGTGTGGTTTCTCCTCGGAGCGCAAGCCGATCGCTCCCCGCACGGTGATTTACGCTGCCGGGTTTCTCCCCGGAGCTCCCATGTCAGGGTGCTGGTGGCTGCAGGAGGCACTTCAGTTGCCATCAGTCATTTGCACTATTTTATTATCCTGGAGGAGCAAAAATAGCACGGTAATTAATTCCGCAGCTTCGGTTGTGGTTTTACTTTTATTTTATTTATTAGTAATTACTGACTGAGAAAAATGAAAGATAGCGCGTGGGCCCTATCTAAATAACTCCTCTGCCCGCCACTGCACCCGTGTTATAATCTGCAGGGCTGCCCGCACTCTCAGAGTAAACTCTTTAAAGATTTAATTAAACAAATTAATCCCTTAACTCACCTGTTCCATCGTAGCTGTCATTCAGGAGGCAGCTTATTTTCCGATTTCTAAGAGCCTGATTTCTGCCGAGTGCAATTTTAAATAAAACAGTCCTTAAAAAATGCCCAGACAAAAGATTTGCTCCAAACGCCCAGTTTATATCCTGGTGTTTGCTGTGTATGAAATTGAGATCCATTTAAATTCAACACCACGCCATCGAGCTCTGCCTGAAGAGAGGGGCTGCTCGGAGCTGTTAGAAGAAGCGATGGGATTTAGCAGGACAGGGCTCCCCTCCCAGCCCCACCGCTGCCTGCTCTGACCTTGGCCAAGTCATTTAAACACTCTACGCTGTTTAGTCATCTGTAAAATTAGTACATTACTATTTACTTACCTTCAAGAGATATAGCGAAGGTCACCGTTTGCAAAATACTTGGAGACTTTCAGGAGGAACCGACCTTACGTCATGTCCGCTGGTTTCCGGACAGCACCCTGAGCCGGACCCTGCAAATCCCTGTCTTAAACTGGGCCTGGAGGAAGAGACCCCGGTGCATTGGGCTGAGCTGCTTCTGGACCAGGGCCAGCAGCTGAGATGGGTATTTTTCAGGTCTAGTAACAAACTACAGTATCTTGGAAACTAAGCTGACTCACCTCTGCAAACAGTGCTGTGGTTTAAGTTATGATTTGACCTATTTTTCACGTGAAATAACAAATAGCTCAGTAACTGCCAAAACTCTCCGCCATGTTCATCTTTTAAATGCGAATGAAACTGAAAAACCTTTAATTGGTCCTGCCGGCCATTTCCCCTGGAAACACGCACTGTCCCACAGAGTGCACGAGCTCTGCTTGAATCGCTGATGAAAACAGCCTTGAAATCTGATGTACATGCGGCTCTTGAGCCATGTCATAGCTCTTACTTTTTACCCAGATGTTTAGGATCTCCTCTGCTAAGAGATGCTAATACCTGCTAGTAGGCAGAAGCAACTAAAAAAAGCTGTATAGAAAAATATTAGATTTAAATTATTGTGCTTGGGGATCTTTCAGCCTGTTCATTATAGCTGTACCAGAAAGTGATGCTGAAAGAGATGAACCAGAGGCAGATGCCTCAGGTCTAACGCTCTGCCCGGTTCAGCCCTCACCCAGCCTTTTGCCAGCACCAAAGCAGTCAAGGGAGCCGGTGCACCGCAAGCAAAGGCTCGTCTGGGTCAGATTTAGGGGCTGAAGCAATTAAAACACCTTAATGCTGCAAAGATGGGGAATGCTTGGCACTGCGCTGAGCCCAGCCTGCTGAGCGCTCTCATTTGTATCCCCCCTCATTTATACCTGCCCCGGCTGCTGGAGAAGCGACTTAACAGAGCCACTGCTATATTCCCATTTATCGCCCTTTCTTCTGTGCGTTAAAGGCAGTTGTCTCCATTAAATCCGGAGGGTTGCTGCTGGGGAAGTGTTACACCAATACAGTAAGTTTTCCACCCAGCTTCTCCAAAGTGTGGGCAAGAATGAGAAGACTTTCTAAAGTGCAGAAGTCCTGAGAAAATGGTTAAAACCAAGTGCAGGGACACGGGCACACACCTGCACACGCCGCTCCATCACCTGGAGAAGCAACGGTTCACACTGAAAACCCCTCAACCCAACGAACCGTGATGCGTTTAAGACCTAACCCTACAAACAGCAAAGCAGTGCAAATACAAGCAGGGGTAAAGCTACTGCCCGAAAAGTCAGGGTCTGTCTGCAAGGGAAGCTGCCGGGTGGGTGCTGGCAGCATCACCAGGTCCCAGAGTGGGCACCCCCCAGTCCCACGCTCCCCCCAGGACCGTGTCCAGCTCTGTGGGGCTGTTTGCAGGAGCTGCTTTATCGGCGGCACTGAGCTTCCCGCAGAAATCACTGTATCATTAACCTGAGCTTGGCTTTGAACCAGGGCTTTAAGAGTTTATACAAGTAGTAGCTAAAAGGCATTTAATAGCACAGTGTAGCCAATAAGCAATGAATTATTTAGAATATTTTACTAAGAATAATTGCTGTTTTTAAAGACTTTTTTTTTTTTTTTTTACCATCCTCCCTGGGGCCTGTAAATGATTTCACGGTAGTAATAGCAAGTAAGAAAAAAACCCCAAAATACAAAGCGGCTGCTTGGGATCAGCTAAATCATGATGCAGAGGAGAAACAGTATCTCAAATGTGGTTTCAGCGTATGTTTCTTAATTGAAGTAAATACACAACCACAAACAATAAAGCAAATGCACTGTCAAGAGCCAGATTCACAGCCCAGCTAGTCCAGGCAAGATCGTGCACGCTCTCCCACTTTTTAAATTTATTGTAACTCCCCCAAAATGCTAAAACCCACTTGTTTTGGGCCCCGACCCCATGCCTGAGACCACCGCGTGCTGCCCGACACGATGCTGTGCACAGGACCACCACGGCACAGCCCCTGCCCGGCCCCGGCTGACGGAGCCGCGGCACACAGCTGTCCCTAAAAACATTTCACTGCTTTTTGTCTTCCTTTTGGCTCACGGAACTGTCACAAAAATTAGCAAAAGCACTAATTTTTTGCAATTATTTGTGTACCTTTTTTTCCTCCCCCTGCTGTATAACTGATGCTTGCGGGTGGGTGGGCTGGAAGCTCTGGCTGAATTTCGGCACAGGGCCATTTCCCAGCGGTCGGGGATGAGCAGCCAAAGGCCACGGCACAAACTCTCCCCTTCCACGGTGCCGTGAGCTGGAGGCGGCAGGATGCCATGGCCTGGGCACAGCTCGGGGGCAGCAAGGCTTTTTCCTGGAGGTTGCAAGTCACTCAGTTCGGATAAAAGTGAAGGGCCATGTTCAACCCATCCGCCTGGTCCTGGTCCTGGTCCTGCTCAGGCCAGGGCTGAGGCTTCCAGCAGCGTTCAGAGGATGCTCTGCCTGCCGAGAGCCCCCTCTCCTGGAAACGTGGCAGCTGCTGTTTGCAAAACCAGCAAAATGTTTGTTATTTATGTGCTGTTTCAGGCTGTGAACACTGCTGGGGGGGACGGGTATGAGAGAGGAGGGATCAGAGATTTACTGCCCAAAGATTTAAGAGAGGTGTTAAACTCAAGCAGGGCTGCCCCTGGCTATTGCTCACAAGTTTTGGAAATTCATCAATTCCCAAAATCCCAGGTGAGAAACCTCTCTCTCTCTTCAAAACACAGGTGGGGAGGAGATGCTTCACTTGGGACACAGAGTCTGGAAGAGTAAGGGAAAACAAACCCACCTCCAAAAACTCAGTTTAAAAAAAAAAAAAAAAAAGTATTTTCCAGCTGCCAGTCATTTCCCCTGGATTGCAAATGTTTCCTCTAATTAATAGTACTCTGCTCCTTGAGCATCTACTAATGATAAGCTCCGGGCAAAAGATCCTGAGCAGGGAGCTCTCTATTGATTCCTGTATTGATTTTTTATCTTTTGCCCTGTTGTTATTGTACATGCAAATGGCTGGTAATGACTCAACATTACAACCGCTCTCCTCAAGTGACAGTTAGGAAAAAGTGATTTACTCAGAGGTCCTAACAGGGCTGTTCTCCCTCTCAAGTCCCCCCCTGCTCGGCTGGGGTGACCCCATGGCGATGGCCTTGCCGGAGTCCCCTTCTCCCCAGGAGCATCCGAACGGGACAGGATTCACGCACCATTTCACTTTATTATCCCCAAATTTCTGCCTGAGCATGGGCTGAATGGGGTACCCCAGGGGGGAGTCTGTGCATGTCCCCATGTAATGCATAAACCCCCTAAAGCTGTCATTTGCTTCATTTTTAATATGCATTTTTCTAATCAGTTTGAATAAGAACATGGATTTATTCCTTCCACTGAGTTTACTGCTATCAGCTTGCTTCACCTAGATAAAAAAACTTAAGTGACAGCTCCTTTCTTCCCTCTTTCTTTAGCACCTTTGCTTGGGACTGGTGAATTTTGTGCTGTATTTGCAAAAAAATACCAGCAGAGAAGTGCTACTTTTCCACAAGCCTCGCCATTTTCTCGCTGCTTTTTCCCCCTGCAACACACAAACAACGCAGCCGTGTTCCAGTCCAACACGCTCCCCAACATGATCGTGCCAATGCAAACCCAGAAGCATCAAGTACATTTTTTTTTTATGTGGTTTATTGAAGAAAAAAAAAAAAAAAAAAGATCCCTGTAAGAAATGAGCAGTCTCAGTGCTGGGAGGGGAGGCAGGACACTCACAAGCACTGGTGCTCCTCCATCCCAACCAGTTCTGGACAGTTCAGCTGGAAAGTCAAAAACTACAGATTTTGTTGGGAAATTCCTGACATTTTCTTCTTCTGGATGGGCCAGAAGACATCATGAGAGCAGTCTTTCCTCTGGTGTTTTGGTATTTCTTTTCTGGGAACCTCCTCCGTGCAGGCAGGCAGAGCCAAGTCTTCCCCGTGGCATCACGGGCGGCTCAGGCGGCCACGAGGGATGACACGAAACCCGCTTCAATCCCTGGCTTTGCATATCAAGCAAGTAACGTAACTTGCTAAATAGCAAGGGATTGGGGATTGGGGGTTTCTTTGCCAATTTTTTTAATGTTTTACAAATTGACTCCTGCAGCTGGGAGATGGTTTATTCTTGCCCTGCCGCGCAGCCTGGCCCAAGAGGTGATGGCTGCACTCCACCCAGAGAGAAACGGTCCCCAGCCGAACGAGCTGCTGCATCTCAGGGTGCCCCGGTACAGCCGCTAACGGAGCAGATGGGAGGGCTGGGGGAAATGTTCGGTCAGATGCCAAGTGGGATCAGCCCTCGTTGCCATCCCATCTCCACCCCCCTGAGAAAAAGCCAGGGAAGGGGACAGTGAAGCCATCCAACCTCCCGTCAGAGCCCATCCAAGCTCCCGCAGCCTCAGCCCGTCTCACGGCCACAGGCACTGCTACCTTGCAACCGGGCTGGATGCTCAGCCAAAATGAAGCAACCACATCCCTGCCCCGGAGAGTCTGCAAAAAGCTGTGGGGTTTCTGAGCAAAGGGGCGGGTGAGGTTCGTGACAGTAAATGGGTGTCATCGTCACATGCTTTAAGGAGTGATTCATAGAAAAGGTGACCCATGATACCTGCGCCCAGATACGAGAGGAGGAAAAGAAATAAATAACAAGTAGGACAAAGACGGAGCCCTGGAGGAAAGTTCACTTTTCCCTGCTCTCCTTAAGAAATGTAGAGCTGTAAATGCCAAACGTACATCACATTAATCTGATGACTCTCCTAGATGTCTAGACTATTGTTGGAGCTGATAGGAAGCTGGCATCATCCGAGCCCTTTGAGCCTTTCTTGCCTTTTTTTTTTTTTTTTTTTTTTTTTTTTTTTAATAATNNNNTTTTTTTTTTTTTTAACTGGTAATAAGATTCTTTTCACATTATGCACTGCTGGAAAGTCCCGTTTGCACGCAGACAGCTGCCCTGTTTACAGACACCATCCGAAATGCAGCTAAATATGACAGCTCGCTTTAAGCAGAGCAGCAGACATTTGTTAAAATGATTGTTTCCAGAGGGAGTGCAGGAGCTCTCAACTGTTTTTTTGCTATTTTAAAGTCAAAGCCTTGTCCTTATGCAAAGACTAAAGTCCCATATGGAAACACACTTTGGGAAGACCCTGAAAGAAAAAAAAAAAAATCCTTAAAACTGAACGACAGTCTGAAAATCAGCAGCTCTCATTAACGTTAACCAGAAATACAAATGCTGAACTAAAGAGGCCATTCCCTGTGCGTGATCAATGGTCATTTTAAAAGGATGAAAAAGCCACTGTGCCTTTAGCACTGAACAAACCGAACACTTGAAATCCTGCCTTGCAGATCTGCAGAGTTAAAATAAAAATGAAGTAGGGAATTGCATCAAAACTGCCTCCAATTAAAAACAAAGTCGATGAGAAAGGTAGTTTGGGAGGGTTCCTTCCAAGCAGTTTTTCCCCATTATATCATGGCAGGAGTCATTGTACAGAAGAAAATGGATGAAAAAGTTAATTTGAACACGTGTTTCAAATGAAACACCATTTCCCCCCGGATGGAAACCCTACACTTACAGGTAAACTACGTTTAAGACACAAAATACAGCTGGCAAGGGAGAAAATTGGTTTAGATGAAAGCTATTTGCATGTATTTAGTGAGGATGCTTTTGTTGAAGAGCGGTGCAGATGCTGCCCATGCCACAGCCCCAGTTCACCCCTCCCCACGCTTGCTCTGCCTTCGCCCCAGCCCCTTCCATCCACAGCCCCCCCACCCCCTCCACCCCAGCACACTGTACACACCAGCATTTTCCATTCAAACCCGGCGTGGTACGGGAAGAGGAGCAGGGAGCAGCTCTGGGCTCACAAGCTCTTTCCTCAGGAGTTTTTTTTCCACGGCACGGGGTTGGTATCACACTGCAGGGGCACTGGGGTGGCTGCTCTGCGTGGCCTCCCCCCTAAAATAAACCCATCCCAAATGCACCTTCCCTTGGCTATAGCAAAGCACACAGTGCCCTCTCCTGCCAGGAGCCTGGGGTGGTTTTCTTTTAATATTTCCCCTCATTGGTCTTTTTGCTGTTGTTTAAGTAATGAAAATTAATTTATGGCTTGCTTTTATAAGATGTTGATCACAAATTGCCAGCCAGCTTGAGAAAATTGTGTGATTTTTGCTGGCCAGGCGCTTGGGCTCAGACTGCGCTGGCCCCAGCCGCACAAATCCAGACCCAACCGTGACATCTAGTGGGTAAGCGGCTGAATGCTCGTCATCTCCGCTGGAGGGAAAGGAAAAAAGGTCATTTTTCCCTTCCCACCCATTCCTGCACTCTGGCAGCAGCAGCCCCTCACATTTGACAGCATCTCCCACAGGGAAGGACCCCAAAGCCCGGAGCATTATAGCTGGGCAGCGGCTGTTTGCAGAGACGTAACCTGGCTCTGGTGGGGAAGAGGAGGATACCACAGTCAGCTGAGCCCTGTGACGAGCAAAAAAAAAGAAAAAACCACCTAAAAAAATGCTGCCAGCTTTTTGCTGGGGCCATGGTAAGGAGATTCCAGCTCTATTTTTCAAGCTGCCCAAAGGCAAGTGCCATCCTTTTCTGTGATGCTATCTGGCTGCAGACCTCCGTCTTTATGCTCAAAAACATTAGGGGCAACGTGCAATATTCCTAACCAGCTCCAAAGCTTGAAAAGCTCAGATTCTTACAGCACCGAGCCGTATGCGCCTCTTCCTCCTCTACTGGGATGTGGCAACACCTTTGTAGAAGAAAAAGCATCATAAAAAGGCAAATAACGATTAAACATTTAATTAGCTTTCAAAATCAAGTTATGGAAGTTTGCTTTTGCTTCTATTGTTTCTACTTCTCTTCACAAACAGATCGCTATCAAACAATACAGGACTGCTGCCAGAAGTATAAAAGAGCTCAGGGTCCTGAAGTCAGTCTGTCCCAGCCAAGGGGAGTTTGTCCTGGGCCTCCTTCTGCAGGTGCAGAGAGAACATTTTCTCTGTTTCCATGTATTCACCATATTTAGCACATTAAGTAGTTCATTCAGAGTTAAAAAGACCAAAGAGGATTTGAGGGGGGGAAAAAAAGTGCACAGGAAACTGATTTTATTTTTAATTCAAGTGCAAGAGGAAAACAAGAGATGAGACTATGGGGTTCACAGTTCTAACATCATGGAAGTCCAGGCTGAAAAAAAAAAACCAGCAAGAACAAAACTTGCAGTTCTCTAATGGCCAACCAAGATAGAATTAAAGTCAATTTTAGATACAAAATATGTTGACTACGGGTAGTTTCATTTAATACAAAAATCAGTTAATGAGGTTTTTTTTGGGTACTAGTTTCCAAACATAGCTCAAAATAAATCATTCTGTAAAAAGTCAGTCCATGAGAACTGTTTCTTTCCATACAACACAGAGAGGGTGTGGAAATCCAGTCTGAATAAATGTGTGCAAGTAAACAACTCAAATGTAGGGGTCTAACCTAGCTCCAAAGTAACTATAAAATATATCAAGTTTAGCCGAGACACTTCAGGGCGTGTCATTGTTACCAAAGGGAATTAAGATATTTTCCCAAAGAGTGCCCGAAATTACTAAACTTCAGACCCATCCATCGCGGCGTCACTCCGACTGCATCCCGCTGAAGAGGGCAGTGCCCTCCCGGCGATGTTTCCCCAGAGCAGGACACCTCCTCCAGCCCGACGGCACGAGGGGCCCATTGAGAGCGGGGTGACTCAGGACCCCAGTGCCGGTTTTTAGGTGTCACCTTGCCCAACCGTTCTGGTCTACACCTGGTAGCGTGTTCTGAGAAGCACCGGGCTGCCTGCACGCACCGCACCGAGGTACGTTAACACGCTGAAGCGGTTGAGGCTGGCATAAGGAGATGCCCCACAAGCTGCGTGCAGGTGAGTCTGCTTTCTCCAGCTCACCTCTACCCCCAGGTTGAAGAGCAGAAAGCACTGATAAACCTGGCTTACAAACACTGAGTCCAATTACCATCAGCTTTGGTGTAAAAGAAGTTACGAGTTTTTTATCCTGGCAGTAACCTCAAACACGCACGGCCCCGGGCGAACCGACGTCCTTTTTGGAACAGTCGCATCTCATCTGTCCGCAGTGCAAACGATACCCTACAAAAGGCAAAGCAAGAGTACTGCGGCCTCTCTTGTAGAGCTCAGAGGCGATGCAGGGGAACAGGCAGCTGGCACAGGACCAGAACTGAGGGAGGCTGAATCCCACAGCTCGCCTGGAGGAACTATTTCAAGCATGTTAAATTTTAACCACACATGGCAGCATCTCTGCGCTCCAGGGAGAGGTCAGCGCAGAGAATCACAAGCTCCATCCCGAGTCGGTCCAAAATAAGAAACAATTTTTCAAAACATCCCAGCTCACTGCAAGCTGAAAGTCTGGAACAGAGCTCTTCCTCTGCCTCTGGGCAAAAAAAATAAACAGCTTTCTTCATCGCTGACCTTTAAATTGTCAGGAAACTAATAGAAGCAATCTTCCCTGAGAAGCCATGGGGAAGGTGAAAGGAGAATGTGGCATATGAATAAACGTAAATCCAGAGGGGTGTGTAAGGGAAAATCAATGTTACATGGTGCTGTGCCTGATCAAGGTTATAATTAAGAGAGGAAGCACAGAGTAGATGAGATTCCAGCTGTCACACCCCATCGACATTGCTGTGATGCACTGCCAGTTCCTAACCCGGAGCCTGGCAGCCGCCCTGTGAAAGGGGTATCACGGGGCTGTCTAAGAATCACAGGGATGCGATTTCTGAGAAATAGTCGTGGTCGGTACCGGCACACGGCACAGAAAGCCGAGATGCACAAACCCTCCTGTACCCTGGGTCTGTCGCCCGACTGCAGGACACACAGCAGTCAGTCAGTCTCCTGCTTGAAGGAACCGTGGTGTGTGGCTGGACCCTCTGCATCACTCCCTCACCTTCATCCTGTGCAGCAACCTTCACTGCAACGTTGCCTTCCCGCGCCTTTCTCTTTCCCCTCTGACGCTGCCAGCTCAGCTCACACATGAGCAACTTGTCACGGAGCTGTCAGCGGTTCCTGCTATAAAGCCCCGCTGCCAGCACTGACCTCCAGGAGAAAGCGGAGAAGCCGCACGCTTCCCAGTCCCCGTGCGTTATTGCGTCACTGCTGACGCGTTTCACGTTGCTCTGAAGCTGTGTGTGTGTGAGGGGCAGCTGGGAAGGGGACTGCTCTCATCTATCCTTGCCTTTTCTTTGCGCATCAGCTCCAAGATAACGTCGAGATGCGTAATTACCAAAATCCAAAAACAGAGAGCTCTCCAGAGGGGTATGAGCTAACGCAGGTGCCCCAGTCAGTGCTAAGCGGTGTGAGGAAAGCGAAGCGGAGGAGCACTGCACGCTACGCTCAATCACACGGTCGGCTCCACATCTGAGCGGTGGTTTTACACTTTCCTTGAGCGGCCAAGTGGCAAGAGAAGGGACGGTCGCTGTCTCAGTGCAACACAGCGCTGGCGTTAGAGGTGCAGGACTAAGGGTCCCTGCCCCACGAGCTGAAACCTGCTGCTTCCAAAGGGTCTCCTGCGTGAGCCACTCAAACCAGTTCCAGCTACACATTGGCTTGGTGACCATGCCCGGAGGTCACATACCTTAAGCACAACTCTCTGAATTTCCTCTGTCCCGTTGACCTCCTTAATTCCACCCACATCGCGTTGTCACAGCACTGCGACCGCAAAGGGGACCGTGAAGGTCGGACTCCTCCCAGTCCATCCGCTCTCAAACAGGGACCCCTTGGTTGTCCCACTTCTCCGTCCTNTCAGTTTATGATTTTATTTCTGCAAAACCAAAATTAGTGGATTTCTCCCCACCTTCCTCCAGCACAGCATCTCACCCTCAGAAGGCTAAAGCCTTATTTANAGGACTAAGGGTCCCTGCCCCACGAGCTGAAACCTGCTGCCTCCAAAGGGTCTCCTGCGTGAGCCACTCAAACCAGTTCCAGCTACACATTGGCTTGGTGACCATGCCCGGAGGTCACATACCTTAAGCACAACTCTCTGAATTTCCTCTGTCCCGTTGACCTCCTTAATTCCACCCACATCGCGTTGTCACAGCACTGCGACCGCAAAGGGGACCGTGAAGGTCGGACTCCTCCCAGTCCATCCGCTCTCAAACAGGGACCCCTTGGTTGTCCCACTTCTCCGTCCTGACTTAGCAGAGAGGACGGACCGGCTCCCCACCAGCATCCTGACGGGCAGCAACGTCGGGATCGCTTTCTCGCCGGGCGAGCGGAGGTGCCTGTGGAAATCAGGTTTGTGCAATAGCAGCTGCTGGTGGGCACAGCTGCTGCCTCTCTCCTTTGGGGTGGGGAGAAAACAGATTAATCAATGAAACTGAACCCGATTCATCAGAAACGACAGCCATCTGTTAGCTTATTAATAGACACAGAACTCATGTGAGATGCTGGCATTAATACTCCAGGAATATCTTTTTCTGGNATATATATATATATATAATCCTCACTGTAGGCCTTCTTTAGATTCCTAAACCATTCACCTACCTGCCTGCTCATTTCCAAGGACTCTTCCTACTGAAGGGAACGCAGGTTAAAGTGGGAAAGCGTCTCAATAACCTCCCAACTTCTGCAAGGAACATGTCACAGCCTTCTCAGGTGTGCAGAGTGAAAGCCAGGAGTAGTCTTCATGTTGAAGGCCAGTAAAACACTGAAATACAGCAGCACTTAAACCAGCTCATTTTCACTTCTTGCACCACAAGACTGAACAGGTGGGGGTCGGGGAGAGGAAACAACTTTCCAGGTTATTTTAAGCCATCTCTGTTATTTTTAAGATATGCATTTGAACTACATGCATAGTTTGCTCTTCCTTTAGTTATAGTCAAGTTATTTCTGTACTGTGCTCGAGTCTCTTGTGAGAACAGGCAGCTAAAATAAACACTCTATTTATTTACATCAAATAGTTTTTCCAAGAGGAATTGAAATATAATCAATGTGGCCTATTTTTCCTTAACCTCCAACTTCTTGTCCTTGGAACACCACGACTGGAGGAACCAGCCCCCAGCTCACACCACTGATTTGCCGTCTCCGAAGCGGACACAGCAGATGCACCAGGGCTGCGGCGGCACAGCGAGCCATTTGACATCCCTGCAATTTGTCTCACGCCTGACCAGGTAGATACAGCACAGCCAAAAGAGATGTAACATCTCTCTTCTAACACGCACGAAGGGGCGAACAAGGAGCTGTGTCCTTGCAACTTGCAAAGCGGGGACCCTGCTCCCCCTGTGCAGCCCCGGGGCAGGGCTGGTGCTGCAGAATTCACCTCCCCACCCCAGGAGGAAAACCAGTCAAGGGTGGGCAGCTATCCAATGGGCCACCTACAGATGTCAGACAAACTACACGGAACAGATTGAGGGTAGGAAAGCAGTAGTAGTTCCTGGAGATGAGAACAAACCAGCCGTGACAACAAAGGCGAGTGGGCAGCAGTCGGGCGCAGCAGCTCAAGACCTCAACCCGCTGCGTACAAAAAGCAAAGCTGGAGCCCGAAATAAGATCCAGGCTCCAGCAAAATGGACTATTTCCAAGTATTTGAAAAGCTTCAAACAGCTGTGGGGAGGAAGAAAACTCTCACAGCCTGTGACAAGGCAGAGCGAGACAGAGGGGAAAACAAGGTCTCTGCTAACACAGAAGAGGCATTGAGTCTCTGACAGCGCCTGGAGGGCACGGTGCTGGCTGGGCACGCCTGGCAGGCTCCCGCTGCTCAACCATGTTGGAGGAAAATCCTCCTTCAAGATATTTCACAAGACTTGCTCACCCAGAAGACTCCCAAGAAACCAGCACAGCTGTAAGTCATGTTTTGCGGGATCAGGAAAACCCAGGACACGTCCCAGCGGACAACAGCGGCAGCTTTGCTTCCTCCAGTGACTTGCCAGCAAACCCAACCTCCCCGCAGAACCACCTGGCGAATCTGAAGCTGCTGATGTCCAGGCAGAAAGCAGAGTACGAATCTAAAATTGCAAGGTAAAGGGTTTTAAAAACTGCGAGGCTTCAGGGAAGGCATCTCTTCCTGCTGCATGAACTACTGCAGGGTCCTCAGCTGCGAGTAGGGTCTATGGATGCTGCTGCACGTACCACTGTGACTGTCACCCAGGGTCCAGCATTACAGGATTAGGGTAGCAATTATTCAGAGTTATTTGAATTCATTTTCACATGAGGTGCTTGAGAAACGCCAGAGCCTCTCTGAGATTTTTTTTTTCTTTTTTTTTTTTTTTTTTTTTCCCCAGGGCTGTGCAGAGCTCTTGAAAAGCCTCTGGTCTATTGTGTATTTTTCTCTTCTGCCTTAATCCAATATTAAGTTTTTTCTCTAGGGAAAAATGTGCAGGCTTCTCAGCAGTTTTAGCAGTAAGTCATTATTCTTTACAAATTGGAAGTCATGAATTTTAACAACTCAGAGGAAACTGTTCATAAGCATTTTCTCAATTTCTAAGATTAGAAATTGAATAAAGACTTAGCCATAGCTTGTTATCAAGGGGGGGGGGAGGAAGCAGAAACATTTCCAGGCTCTACGTTCCAAATAGTACTGCTTTTCTGTTGTGTAGTTAAAGGGAATGAATATTTAAAATACAATATTGCTCATTAGTTATGTCACAGATATGTTTTGCAAATTGACTTTGATTAAATCATAAAATACCTCAACATGCATCAATGCAACAGATGGCCAGTGGGTAATGTTGAATTATACTTTGCCTTGAACATTGTGTAGAGAAAAAAAAAGATCCATTTAATCTTTAGTTTCTTGAGCTATTCATAAATTTCTTAGTAAAAGGACCTTTTCCTTTTTGGCAACTTTTTTGGAAAAAAAAAATAAAAAAATCTTTGCTGTATTCTGCTTATGTTTTCCCTTCAAGTTCAAGGGAATTGCAACATAAACAGAATCCTCAGTGTTTCCTAAAATACGTTGCATTGCCATTTGTGGTCAGAGTACTGTAGTACTCAACTACAAAAGTGACTCCTTTGGCTATATAGTTATTTACACTTATTGTAAATGAGGATAACTAAAAATTGCAGCTTTTAATATATAACACCATAAATTCGAAAAGTATTGGGGATGCAAACACTTGTATTTATGGGCACATACGTTAAAAAAGGCTAGCTTTAACAAAAGCCTCTAGCTTTATTAAGAAAGGGGGGGGAAATACTTGTAATTTATAGTGTCTGTGTCTCCAACAGCCTGGAGCAGTGGAACAGAGAGCTGCAGACCGAGATTAAGGGCATGCATTCAAAACTGGGACAGCAACGTAAGTGGTACAGTCTTGTGGAGATGAAAATGCGAAACGCAGAGAGAGCAAAGGAAGATGCAGAGAGAAGAAATGAAATGCTCCAAAAAGAAATGGAAGAGTTTTTTGAAACCTTTGGGGGAATTAACAGATGGAAATAAACAGGAGCTTGTTCAGTTTGAAATTGAGCTAAACTATAGGAGAGAGAAAGGCCACGTTCTGATTTCAGCACCTACTCCTATTTTAGAGGTGAAATAGGAAACCCAACAGTAAAGGGAGCAGTCGATACAAACTCAGCGGGATCCCTGAACTCCAGGAGCTCTGCACCACCCTCTAATGCCAGGGATGCTTCCTCCTTCCACTGCACCAATCTTCTGGACACTTTGCATACCAAGTGCCAAGCCAGTCCACTGGCTAGCCAAGTCTGGCTGGCCTCGAGTCTTGTACGGACGCACTAAATGCCTAAATGGCTGAGCATTTGTAATCAAGGGATGTCATGCTTGCGGGAGTGTGTTTTACCAGCTACCCCAGAAGTCACATAGCTAGGACATGGTTTTAGAGAGTGCTGAGCTCGTACCTGCATCCCGAAGTCGGCCATTTCAGACACAGATACAGAGAAACGAGACACCTCACTCGCATCATCCTGAGCTCCCCACCAGCGCTCACACAACCACGTGCCTGGGATCCAGAGCTGTTGTGCAATTCCTGTCCTCCCACTGAAGGGATATTCCTTCACGGAGGTGGAGGAGGTCTCTTACACCACCATTTGCTCCTCTGGGTTATAATTAGTCTCCCTACAGCACTCCTGTAAGAACACATTAGTCTTAAGACCATCACTGGTAGACTCCCTCACTCACATCTCTTCAGTTACCTCTCTCCACACGAGAAATGCGTTAACTATTCTGATACCAGCAATAATGACACATATACTGTTAAATATCAAGAAAATAACTGTTCTTTTAACCCACTGCAGAACTTTAACATGAACAATGGCATCTGTATACTCAAAACTTGTACTGAATTTAAAATTACACTTTATATGAGAAAACCATATGGCTCATTATTTGCTCTGCCCCAGGATTAACTGTAAGAGTGACCCCCTGCTTGGTAACTCGCTGTCTCCCTAAAGCCGCTCGCGATGTGTAAGCAGAAACTGCACAGATGGTTTTCTTCTTCCCCAGAGAAGAGCAGGCTGCTTGGTTTAAGATCACAAACGAGTGAACCAGAAAACCAGAGTGCTCTCCCCGAGGTTTGAGGGGAGCAGCCCTGCCCTATTCCCCCCAGGGCAACACCGCGGCCCCCCATTCCCAAGTGCAGCCTGGCCAACCCCTTCCCCCATTGCCGGGTCCCCTTTAGCGCATCATTGACCGTAATTTGTTTCCTTGCCATCTTACCTTCACCCCAAGTAATCATGAACTGAGCAGTTTAATTTGAATTTCACATACTTACATTCTTCTTGCTTCTTTTTTCCACTCTACTACTAATTTTTTTTTTCATCTCCTGAGATCTCATTACTATAAAAAAACCCCACCTACTTCTGAAGTCCCACTTTCCTCCAAAATTATTTGGGTCTTGTTTAACCAGTTCCCTCCTTCCTTCCCTTTCTAGAACTGTCCTGCCAACTTCAAGAACTTTAGGAAACACAAAGAAAAGGTATGGCGTAAGGCAAGGCACGTACTTGGGGAATGCTTTGTAAAGCACTTCCCTGCATGCACGTCATCATCCTGCCTAGGTTTTTTGTTAGTTCTCTATTTAATGAATTAGTTCTTCCTCTGTAGCTGAAGAAGCAACCTGAAAAATATCCTGTCATGAAACACAGGAGCCTGGAGATCTACTGAGCATCCCTGCTTTACCCAGATACTCTGTGGCAATGCCCTGTGGAGAAAAGAAACTTCAAGTTCTCCACACAAGAAACAGCAACATCGCTGTAAAAATAATTTCAGCCTGTCACAGGTGAAGCTTTTAAAATGCCGAAGTCTGGCTGAGCACCCCAGCTACATACCTAGGGAAGGCAGCTCTGTTAACCCTTCGGGTAATATTAGAAAACCTTCACAAAAAGCAAGTAGATCAAAGCAGCAGTCAAGTTTTACGCTTCACCTTCCCCACAGTTAGAGCAGACGACTTTACAAAGTGCCTGGAAACCTCATCACTGTTTTTGCAAGAATACTTACCTCTTCCTCAAAATAAATACAACGGAGCTATTTTTTCAGGTTAGCTATACCTCCATCTTGTTCAGTGAGAACAAGATGAAACATTGAGCACAAGGTGAGGAGGAAACTCTTCCAAAGTCCTGTTATATATGTACATATATACACACACACAGAGAACTTGCAAGTCTGATAATCTGATTACGCTGTTTAAGCAAATGGATGGGAATTCAGATCTGTCAGTATTACCAGGCAAGCTTCTCCAATTAAAAAAACCAAACCACCAACAAAATTTCAAAATAGATTTGGCAGTAAAAGCAAGTGCTGTTAACATGTCCAAATGTTCCAGTTGATGAGGAGAAAGCAGCTCCAACCGATCTCTTAAAGCTGTTCCTCATTCATTTTTCATACCAATACTTACTTTTTGGTTAACTGGAAGCTAAAGTGGAAACCAAAACTTTATGTTTTAAGATAGCTAAGAGCATACATCATGTGGTTACATAAAACATTCCACTTCAACACGAGAAGAATTAAGAAAAAGAAAACATTACTACAGTAAATAAGACAGACTGCTCAAATCTTTTAAGTATACATATTTATTTATAATTTTACAGTGGCTTTAGTACTGTTTTACGATAAAGTTTTTGGAAAAAAAAACCCAACAAAACAAAAAGCTTCAGAATGAGGCTTTAACTAGCAGTTCAGAACTAGTTATTGACAGTTTTCCTTATGAAATTCTAGTTTCCTTAAAGAAAATCAATCCAAAAAACAAGGAAGCATGTGCTGTCCATAAAAAACCAACTTTCTAGTCATCCTGAAAACAAAGTCCAGCATCAGACAAAATAGCCACTGCATCGAAAGGAACATGTTCCTATTGCACAAGCATCAAGAATGAGATATGACAATCAAAGCCTAATTTCATAGGCAGAAGAGGCCACATGTATCTGTATAATTAGACTTCAAAGCACATCTTTCTTCTGAAATTATATACCATACTGAAACGAATATTAAGGCCATAAAATCAGAACACTGTAACAAGTGATAGGGCTTGATGCTACTTTTTGCGACATTTGGTAAACAGAAGGTAGAAAAGAGGGCCAAAACAAGCCACACAAAGCATTCTGAAGAGAGAACTTGAAGGCATTTCAAAAGAAATTCTCAAAGAAGTAATTTTTTGGAGGAGGTTTGAGTCATTAGATAAAACTGGATTTCATAACAAATCACTCAAGGAGCCTATTATACTCTTTAATAGCATGTGTTCTGGAGTACACTATAGAATATATTCTCTGGCATTAACATTTGAATTTGTATGAAAACAGTTAATTATTTCTATTTGTTATTCCCTCTTTAAAATAGATGAAGATTTGCATAATCTTTATAAATTATCTTAACAACCAGGTAAGGCTTCACTGTACTGAGTTAACTGCACGCAGGTATCTGATTTGCTCTTGATTAGGTATCCTGGTTACACTAAACTGCTAAAACCACCTGGGGAACCCAACATGTCATGTAATTTAAAGAAAGGGATAGTAATGTATTGCTATCTTTTCTAATTGTGTTCATTTTATTAATTAGTGTATAAAACACCGGAAGGCAATAGCTCCCAAGAAGCAGTAACTACCATTGAAGTTTAAACATTTTACTTTAGGAAAATCTGGGAATCTGATGAAGCTGAAAATGCACATTATAAAGTTTGGCTTGCCACCATTTAAGAAAATATAGGTATCAAAAACAGACAAATACACTGCTAACCATCTGTTACATTTTCTTTTAAAAAATTAGCACCAATTTAAGCATCTGAATTCATAGAAAAGCTAGTGACACACTTGATTTTTCAAAAAAGTTTTCCCCCATTATAAGACAATACAATAGCATACGCTCATGGGTATTAAATTACCTTTGTTATCAGTAACAAATACGACTACTGTTTCAGGTAGTGAACATAAAATGTCTTTCTTACCCAATCCCCCTCTCCTTTCCATTTGTTATCCTAAGAAACTAGGGAGCACTGAACTACAGACCCAGCCTGGGAAACACACCCACGTGTATTTGGTTAAATACACTGTGGGAAGTCTCAGGGTTTCAACTCGTTTTTTAGAGCAGGGACAGTGTCTTCCTGGGGTATTCATAGAGCATCTACTGCAGTGGAGTCCCAATAAGCAGATGTTCTGGCCTTACCATAACATATACAACTACCTTATGACAGGTAGCCAAAAGTTAATAAAAAAAGTTTTTTGTTTAAGAAAAAGGATGGTAGCGCTCATAGCTAGCTGATCTTGCTGTAGGAACAAACATCGTTGTATCTCTGTTGTCTCTTCATGGCTAGGTAGTCACATTGCTATCCAAGTCAGCCTACAGGCATTTGAGTACAAGATATTTCTCAAATGATCTCTCACTATGTGTTAAATTTCAGCCCATAAAAACATTTCTAATTTAAAAATCTCTGAAAACAGGTTTATATTTAAAGGAACATGCTGATCAAATCTATCAGAACAGCAAAGATTGCAACCGAAATTTAAACACATTAAACATTTTTTTTATGTTGTTCTTTTTTACACCATCTACCAGTTGTATTTAGAAGAATCCTAAAGTGCTTCAAACCCAGCAATTAAGAAAGTTGATTTCTTCTGTGCAAAACTGCAAGCACCTTTTAAAAAAATAAGCAGCAGCAGCATCAAGGAATAAAAACTTAAATAGTTAAATGTATTTTCTCTATTTTGTTTTGAATTGTTGGACCAAAATAATTTGCCATGTTTTCAATAACAAATTGCAGAAGAGTGCATTTTATTAGTTTAATTTTATACTGGACTTGTCATACATACTGTTTGAAATAGCGGACCCAGGTAAATTTATATCCACAAAGCAACACTGTGGGATTGAAATCCAACAACTAAAATTTTAGCTACAAAAATAGTCATTTTATAGAACACAAACAGAAATGATGGTTATCTCTCCACTTTCCTCCAGCACTAATATGAGAAAAGATGGTTTACCTAAAACATTAGTTTAGCTCCAGACATTTTTAGCATGCAGAGCAGGCAAAAAATAAAACTGATTTGATAAGCTGTGTAATAAGCTTTTAGAACATCACTATCACTCATGTAATAGACAATCTAAAAAATATATATGTAAAATAATGAGCCAGAATACATTTTCTCTGTCATATTTCAACATGTTAAAAAAAAAAAATAATCAAAGACACTCTGGAAAAGCAAAGAAGATACTAGATTCATCTATAGGAACTCAAGTTCAAATTCTGCATCTGGGTGCAGGTGTTCCTGGATCAAAACCGGTTTTGAGCAGGAATTACACAATACACATCCCAGGAAAGAATTTCGGTTCCCAATATATGGTATCACTAAGTTTAGCATCAAGCCCTGATAGAATCCATATGACATATAGAATATACAGACAAAGGCTGTTCAGCATGTACCCCCTGCCACGCTTAAAGTACTTCCACTTCAAGGGTCACAATTCAAATGAAACACTCCACACAAACTGTATTGCTGCGAGACTGAACCCGTACTCCAAAATGGCATTATGGTGAGTAAAGATTTGTCTGCACTTTAACATCTGAATTTCCAGCACACACCAAACTACAGGACTGCACTTCAGCCAAAAGAAAGGCCATCTGCTCAGTTCTTGGAGACTCGAGATGTCTGCGGTATTTTGAATGTCTAAATCCTACTTCATTCATAAAATTAGAATTTTAGGCCAAATACAATCAGATCTAAAAGGAAACTGATTTCCTTCCTTTAGGAAAGGAAAATTAAACATATGGAATCACTTTTTTTTTTTAATTAACTTTGTACAAACACATATGCTCTGTTTGGACTTAAAGACACAGAAAACCTCAAGAGCTCTCTGGTTCCTAACAGTTTTTGAAACTTCCCAACCAACTCATTAATTTCTAGTTAAGGTCAAGTTTAATTTTCATTATTTTGACAAAAATGCAAACCCTTACTGGAAATGTTACAAAGCTTCAAAGGCTCTTTGCAAACACTCGTTTCCAGTCATTAGACTAGTTTATTTTGTATGATCCATGCAGACAAAGCCTTAATTTTGACATTCATTTCTCATCTTTTTCAATAAAAAAACCTAGACTTGTCATATCACAGTATTTCCTCAAAGCGCACTTACAGGCTTGCTTATCCAGATTTCCAAAGGCCAAGCTTCTCTAAGTTGTTTGCTGTTTGGTTTTGGGGTTTTTTTGAGGAAAAATGATATAAGCACAGATGAAATGAACTGTTTAAAAACATACTCCATTTCTGCAATGCCATTCAGCTACTCAGTGTTCATATATTTAACATAATGTTTCTGGTAAATAATCTGATTGATAGCCATAGATCCCTCTTTTTTTCAGGTGAGCAGTTAAGATTACTGATTGCATCTATGTTGACCACCACTTATTTTTTGTCATATTTCATAAATTGTTTATGTATACTGCAGTAGTGTTAACACTATACAAAGTCTCTCAAAGAAAAGTAACATTCACGTTTACAAAACTGAGCAGGTTTCTTAATATATATATGTATACACAACCTCACATATTCTTAATCTTTAAATACATATAAATATTTATAAATGCCAAAGTGCAAAAAAAAATGGTCAACTGCATCACTTTACATACATTATTTTAGTATTAGGAATAAAAGTGATTATATTGCACACCAAACTCTCTCAACTTTTAAACCCCTGTCAAGTTACATGTGCATTTTGTTTTCCATCAATGATGAGGTTCTCACAGCATTGACAACCATTTCACAAATGTGGCACTGAACTTAATCTGCAGTCAGGAATATAACTATATGTATATAATCTGCATGCAGCGCGTTTATAGTCTATATGTGCACACTGAAATAGCATGGGAACTTTAGCATGCGTCTATTCTGCATGCATTTTTCTGAAGATAAGCTACATATGTGTCTTCTTGAGATCATTCAGGTTATTAGCAATTTGGTTTTGAATTGTACTGGAATCAACATCCACAATATCCACAGACATTTCATGCATGCTCTGAAAGCAGCAACATTTCTGCAAAATTTTGAAGCTTCAATGTATGTCGTAACAAGAAGACATTAAAAAAAATAAGGTCTGGGACAACTTTTCCTACAACAAACTGAGTTAATTTCAGGGGTTCTTTGTTCTAAGAATGCATATTCAAGCTAACAGTATGTACCAGGTCAAGGTCACATATCAGTTCAAATCATGGAGATAGGGCAGTTGTGCTAAGAGACATTAAAAGACAATTTGAATCACGGAATAATTTAGGTTGGAAGAGACCTGGAGGTCATCTGGTCCAAACCCTCCGTGTTTTGAACAGCCCAAGTCCAATAGGAAAAATTCAGCTGTGAATATCCAAAACACATGGAAAAAAAAAAAAAAATCTTTGTCGTGTTAAGTCTTCTAAAGCAGTATCTGTTAAAATGAAAATAGCACAGTGCAACTCCAGTTGAATAAGATAAAAATGTTGAAAAATGAAATCCAGTAGATTCCATAGTGCATCACTAATGTGCATTTTGATTAGGTGTCTTTAGTAATTTTAACTTACACACATAACAAGGATTAATAAAATGCAAAAGAACAGCAACCTGTACTGTTCTGCTACACAGTAAATAGGTATTTTTAATTTTTTTTTCCAGTGACAAAAATGCACTAAAAATATTTCATATATACTGTCAGTATCCAAAGATAAACTAAGGTATCCGTAGGTTTAAAACCAAATGACAAGACAAAATCCAAGCCCCAATATCCTGCAATTCAGTTAAACAGAATTTTAAAAATCCAAGGTTCCAGATGACAATTCTGAAGTTAACATTGTTAATTTTTTTATACCTTCTGGGACAGTAAAACTCTAATATTTTTGCTACAGAAAATTAAGCAATTAAAAAGGGGTACAATTTTAATATAAAAAAAAAAAAATCAATGTTTGCATAAAGAGAAATCGCTGCTTTTCAAATCGTAAGGTCAGAAACAATAAACAATTGTCTTTTACAAGAGAAGTATGTCAGTAATGCAGTGGCTGGCTGAGCCAGTATATTTTATAAGTTCTATTTATATATTCAAGTCAAGAGTATCTGCATCAACAGCTAAATATAGTGCCTTTAAGAAAGTGGTGTTTTACCTCATCTTGTACATCTCTGTTGCTCTTACAGTTATACAGTTTAATCTCACACGCATGCACACACAAGATCCTTTAGCAAAATTTCACACCTGTGCACTCCAAAGTGAACGTGCACAAATTCACAAGTGTGTAGTATAAAGCAATTTAAGCCCTACTCTACTGAAAAGACATTTTCTAGTTCAACATATTGTGCAATGTAACAGGCAATGTTTGTACTATCTGATTCTGAAAACTGTATTGATAAGCCTGTATTGACACAGCAAATAATCTCCTCCTCTTTTCTGACACTGTATTTAGAAAATATGTATTAAATAGGTTTTCCTCCCCCAGCACAAATAGAGAGGTTTTCCTAAGGCAAGAATAGAGCTAAGCTCTGTTGACTAAATACTTAATTTACAAGTGACTCAAACCTACTGAATTTTTATTTCTTTAATTACTTGCTAGATAGAATGGACCCATTAAAAAATGGAAAACATTTCTGCAACTCTCCCCAATTTATCTGCCCTTTTATCAGAGTTTGCAGTGAATGAAGAGCATCACACACAATTTCCTTTTCTGTTTGTTTTTGTTAAAGGACGAGCATCACAAGCTAGAGAATACACAACATTTTAGCACTCCCTCTCCTCTTCTAAACAGGCACTGCTTCACAGGTAAGTCACTCAGCCTTCCTTAAGATTTAATTAGGCCATTGTATCCTCCATCCACGTTTAAAAAACTGAAAAATTAGAGACACATGCTCATAGGTGAAATACGAAGTAACGGCTATATTCTTTAAACTTCATGTTTATCTCTTCTACAAGATAGAATTGTTGGAAAGTGAAGATAGAAAGGGCTCAATAAAAAAAAGTGCTATGTGGAAGAATAACTGCCCTTTAAACACAGTACTGAGAGCATTCAATGTGTGACTTCACATTTACATACAACACTCCAGTCATTAAATAAAGCAAACTGCCACAGTCACACGTTAAAACAAACTTCATAGAGACTATACATTCAAAAAACCTACTAATGAGCAATACTGTACTAAAATGTAAACAACCATTGTGTCACAGAAGCCTGCCAGTTGGGACTGAAGATTCATGAACCCACTTAAGAGGAGTTATTGGCTAAAAGTCTATTATAACTGCTCACCTGAAATAGGCTGAAACAAAGAAAAGCCTATAACAGAGTCTAAATTTTTTTTTTCTTTAGACATTGATTTGCTTTCATTCTACAACATTAAGCAGGCAATTNGAAAAGACATTTTCTAGTTCAACATATTGTGCAATGTAACAGGCAATGTTTGTACTATCTGATTCTGAAAACTGTATTGATAAGCCTGTATTGACACAGCAAATAATCTCCTCCTCTTTTCTGACACTGTATTTAGAAAATATGTATTAAATAGGTTTTCCTCCCCCAGCACAAATAGAGAGGTTTTCCTAAGGCAAGAATAGAGCTAAGCTCTGTTGACTAAATACTTAATTTACAAGTGACTCAAACCTACTGAATTTTTATTTCTTTAATTACTTGCTAGATAGAATGGACCCATTAAAAAATGGAAAACATTTCTGCAACTCTCCCCAATTTATCTGCCCTTTTATCAGAGTTTGCAGTGAATGAAGAGCATCACACACAATTTCCTTTTCTGTTTGTTTTTGTTAAAGGACGAGCATCACAAGCTAGAGAATACACAACATTTTAGCACTCCCTCTCCTCTTCTAAACAGGCACTGCTTCACAGATAAGTCACTCAGCCTTCCTTAAGATTTAATTAGGCCATTGTATCCTCCATCCACGTTTAAAAAACTGAAAAATTAGAGACACATGCTCATAGGTGAAATACGAAGTAACGGCTATATTCTTTAAACTTCATGTTTATCTCTTCTACAAGATAGAATTGTTGGAAAGTGAAGATAGAAAGGGCTCAATAAAAAAAAGTGCTATGTGGAAGAATAACTGCCCTTTAAACACAGTACTGAGAGCATTCAATGTGTGACTTCACATTTACATACAACACTCCAGTCATTAAATAAAGCAAACTGCCACAGTCACACGTTAAAACAAACTTCATAGAGACTATACATTCAAAAAACCTACTAATGAGCAATACTGTACTAAAATGTAAACAACCATTGTGTCACAGAAGCCTGCCAGTTGGGACTGAAGATTCATGAACCCACTTAAGAGGAGTTATTGGCTAAAAGTCTATTATAACTGCTCACCTGAAATAGGCTGAAACAAAGAAAAGCCTATAACAGAGTCTAAATTTTTTTTTTCTTTAGACATTGATTTGCTTTCATTCTACAACATTAAGCAGGCAATTTCATAACAACTGAGTAAAAAAAACAGGCATTACTTTAGCAGAACATGCAGAACATGGAGTTTTTCTACTTGGTTCCATTAACTTACAAGCAATTCAGGCCCAATGGAAGCAAGAGCTCTTTTCCAAAGTCAAGTCTGCAATCCTGGCTGATCATCGACATCCTTCAAGGGGTCCTGTCAAGGCATCGAGGCTGCTGTCTGTATCTGAGGCCAATGTTTGCTCTGTTGACATGGATGAAATGTCATTGATAGATGATGACTGGGAAGGACTGGTGTTGCTATTCACTGCTGCATCTGTGCTAAGTAAACCAAACATAATAAAATCTGAGGCAAGACAATATTGCAAGTACAAATAACCATACTTCTAGGCTCTGAGCATCACTTTCCCCACAGAAATCTTTAGAAAATAAATAAATTAATAAATACTAGAAAAGTAAGCGCTAGATTCCTTAGCACTCAAATCCTGAGGTGAACATTAAGAGATTTTTGGTTTTCTTCCCTCTCTGGAGAGGAAGAAAGTAGAATAAAAATGTATACTGTGAATAATGACCCAAGTATCAAGAAATCTAATAGATATAGTTAATAAAAGACAGCACAATATTCCAATTACTGAACCAAGAGAACAGCAGCAAGAATCAAGGATTAAATCACGGGCATAAATACTTTGCGCTATTAACTTTTTTAAAACAAGAAGCCCTAACGATGTTTAACTCTGCATGAAAGGAACTCATTCATACGGAGCCACAGAATAAGCATTCAGCATAAAAGACATCTAAGCAATAGGTGATGTAACATGGTATCAATTATTTCATTTGATGACTGAGCCCTTTGGGTAGAAGGCAGCTCAGGGTGTTGGACACACAAGACTTCTTAAGTTTTCCTGCAACTTACTTCATAACAATGAAAAACTACTGTGCATGGATCTCCAAAGGCTGATCAGAATCAGGAGTCTTGAACAACAAAACTTTTGCCTACCTGGATTACTAAGCAGGATTTCTTCATTCCCTAGTGCAACAGATCAGCACTATGCATCATACAGGAGAACTACTGAAACAATGACTAACCTGAGGGCTGATCTTTTACCACACCATTCTTGCTCCTTTCTTCCCAATCCATTACTTCTTTGTATATTAATTCTTCACAGAGAAGAGTGGGAGGAATGAGAGAAGAGACAGAAAAAAAACCATTGCTAAGATCACAGAGGATTTGGATACAATTTCCACATGCATAAAGGTACAGTGAAATCGTTGAAGGTCAGTCTGGAAGTACAACTATACAGGGGTTTTGGGGGGGNTCGGGAAGTGCAACTAGAGGGGGGTTTGGGGGGGGGGGGGGTTGGG
Source organism: Aramus guarauna (assembly GCA_013400195.1). Lineage (NCBI taxonomy): Eukaryota > Metazoa > Chordata > Aves > Gruiformes > Aramidae > Aramus > Aramus guarauna. The sequence continues at coordinate 440,263 of VXBL01002390.1, read as the reverse complement.
GGGTTTGTTGTTGTTTTTTGTTTGGGTTTTTTTGTTTGGTTTTTTTTTTTTAAAGGCCTATGGCAATGATTACAGATGTACTGGGTTTGTGTGGCAAGGTTTTTGTAGTGGGGAGCGCTACAGGGGTGGCTTCTGCGAGAAGCTGCTAGAAGCTTCCTTCACATCCGATAGAGCCAATGCCAGCTGGCTCCAAGACGGACCCGCTGCTGGCCAAGGCTGAGCCCATCAGTGACGGTGGTAGCACCTCTGGTATATCAGAGTTAACAAGGGGAAAAAACCCCATGCGCAACACCAAGAGCAATTGCAGCCAGAGAGAGGAGTGAGAATATGTGAGAGGAACAACTCTGCAGACACCCAGGTTGGGGGGGTGGGGTGCTCCAGGTGCTGGAGCAGATTCCCCTGCTGCCCATGGAGACCACGGTGAGGCAGGCTGTCCTCCTACAGCCCATGGAAGACCCCACGCAAGAGCAGATGGATGCCCAAAAGAGGCTGCAGCCCCATGGGAAGCCAGCACTGGAGACGTGTGGCCCCATGGAGAGAGGAGCCCACACTGGAGCAGGTTTGCTGGCAGGACTTGTGACCCTGTGGGGGACCCACGCTGGAGCAGTCTGGACCTGAAGGAATACTCAGGAAAACCAATGAGAACTGCGGCATTTTGTTGAACAGACTTCATAATGTTACATGTTTATATATGTACCTATATGCGTGTGTGTGTGTGTATATAATATATATTTATATATTCACTCCAAATAGAACTTTTTTCCATTATTGGTTTCTTTTCATATTGCCACAAGCAGTACTGCATAACTGCAATAGGGGGTTCAGGTCAGTTACACCATCCGGCACACATGGACTCCAAGTCACACATTAATAATAAAAGTTATTACAATAAATGTCATGTGTCATGCTCAGTTTTTACCTTTCCATTCTTCAATTGCATGTTCTCTTTCTTCCAATTGTGCATCATAGATCTGAGGTGGAGGCTACAAAAAACAGAAAGTCTATAGTGTATCTACTACATCAAGTTACCACAAGCAATCACAACTAAGAATAAACCCTAAAAATGACTTTTTTTAGCTTTTTTTTTTTTACCTTTATCTTTGGCATTCTAGTCCCTATACCTCAAAATTACATTCACTTCACAACTCTAGAATCTACTTTTAAGTCCTATGTCCCACTGAATGGCTGTTTAAAAGCATCAACTAAAATTAAGCTCATCCTAAGGATTTATGGTGCCTTAGAGAAAGTCCCCTTTTCAAAAAGCCCTAGATTACCATCACATAGGCAACTCTTTCCATAAAGGGAACTATCAACAGCTACCTTGAAAACTGTACCACTTCCACTCCAGCAGCTGTTCTTCAGGCAATTTTGCCCCTAATGTTGATCTGAAGGCTTTATCTGTGACTTTTGCTAACTAAACAATGAATTCAAAGCATGCTCTTGACTAAAACAAAGTTATTAAAACTGATATCTTAAAACTTATTTTAAAGGCAAACTTACAGCTTCTGCTTCAGCTGGATCATACCAGACAGTAATATAAGGATGACGTAAGGCTTCATCTACAGAAATTCTCTTGTCTGGATCTACTACAAGCATTTTTGATAATAAGTCTCTAGCTTGACTGGCTAGAAAGTAAAAGTGAAAAGAACATACATGTAAAAGAGCTGTAGAATTTCACATCTGACACACTGGGAACAGGTGACACTGCAACGGATTTCTTAAGCATCTATGCCTTTCAACAAGTTTTACTGGTGACACAAGAATACTTAACTTTTAATCCTATACAGTTAGATAAATCCCACTATGCACCAATTTAAAATCAACTATGTAGTACCAGATCTCTGCATCTTGCCATATACACAGAGGCATTAGCATGCACCGTCAGAACAGGCCCAAAGACGCAAGCTTTCCTAGGCTGTTACTTTTTTTTTTTTCCCCTCTTAAAGTGAGGTCACAATCCTTTACTGTAAATGTTATTTACTCTTATCCAAAACATAAATCTTGCAGCTGACACCAATCGACCTCAATTTTGAACAGTTTATTCAACACTGGGACACAGTTTCTTCAACACTAACTATTGAACATAGAACACACTAAACAATTTTAATAAACTTAAAAAAAAAAATGCATCTGGTACAGTAATGACCTAATTTCTCTAACATCAAAATAGTTTTTCTTTTAAAGTAACTGGCTGCTCGTTGTTGCAGTGGCACTTTACTGACCTTTCTTGTCTGAACAATCACTGTAATAATAAAATAGTCAAATTTATTATTTTTACATGAAATAACTTGTTATAGCCTATCTAGAGAATATAATAAGGGTTGGTTGGGGTGTTTTTTTTTTTCATTTTATCAGTAATTGTCTAAAGTCAAAGTATAGCCAAAATGAATTATATGCATACATCAACTAGAAAAAGATAATTTCAAAAACCCTCCATATCAACCATTACTTTCAGAGAACATTTAAGTGACAGACATTATTCAATGGATTAGTATTCAGAGAATTAAACAGAATACTAGGAACAAGGAATAGTTCTGTATTTAATGACGACTACTACTAAGATTTCAGGACACGTCAAATGAAAGACACAGACAGTATGCAACTTCTAATGTTGGCACCTATTGCAATAAACATTTTATATTAGGTTCTTTTAATTAAGCGTATCGCAGACATTTTAAATTAACATCTTTAAAAAGAAGAGAAAAAAAAACTCGCCTTACTTTTTAACTTGTCGCGATCAGATTCTGATGGAAATATCCAGTCTGGGAAGAGCTCTTCAAATTTAATACCAGGATATTTTGGCCTGTTTTCTACATAATTCCTCACTGTAGGCTGTAGTTTCTTCATGAAGTCTGCTGATGGTGTTCCTAATTGTTCAATAACTTTATTCCACTGATCAATATCTGCACCATATCTTTAGGAAAATCAGCTGAAGAATTTGAAGTCTGCACTATACAAAAATATCACTTACAGAAATCTGAAAAGTTAATGAAAACTTGAACAAAGGACATAAATATGAACTTCATTCTACTGTCAACAGTATTCTGAGCTACCATGCAAAAAGCTAGATCAACATAAAAATAAGATTCAGATTTTGTAATCTTAAGGACAGGCTAGAAGCGCTGCACAATGCATTATTCTTAAATATCTTTTGTTAATTATTATCTCTTGGCTAGTATTGAAAGCAATACTTTTTTTGAGTCCAAAAGAAGCTTTATATGGCAATAGTATCCACAGCAAAACAACTGTAAGGGCAGAAAAGAAAGGCTGCTATTGAATCTTCGGAAGTACAACACAATACCATCTATACTGAAGATTCTTGAAGGTAGGGGAAAAAACACATGAAAAAACCTAAAGCACAATTACATCCCATTCAAAATAAGGAATTTTGTGCCTGTCTCCTAAGGAAATTAGGCTTTGGGCTGTAGGGTTTGTTTTTTTTTTCTGGGGGAGTGGTGGTCAGTTGAATGGTTGGGCTTTTGTTGTTGGGGTTTGGGGGTTTTTTGTTTGTTTGGGTTTTTTAAATTTTCAACTTCAGAAAAGATTCAAAGGAGTTTGGAACAATGAATCCAGATTCCTGTAGGTTTTTAGCAGGGTCTTTAAGTGTATCAACTGTGGTAATACTCAAAAACTACTCTGTTCATAAATTCAGAATTTAAATATTTTAGAGGAATTGCATTTACAAGCCACAAGTTGAAATTATGCCTCATTTCTTCTGGACCGTCCCATCTCCCTGTTTCAAGTGAAGGCATTTCCCCTAGACATGGTGACGCTTGTTAAGAGATACCAGAGTCTGCTCTGAACGAGCTTTGCTCATGGGGCCAGCAAAGCTCATTTATCACACTGAGAAGACACTCCGTTAGTATTCCTGATATTTAAGTTTGCTCAGATTTACACCCTACAGTTTTTCTGATAAAAAAGAATGTGCAATTCCAGCAGAGTCTAACCATCTAAATTCATAACCTAGCACTTCAACCTATCCATTCTCATAGACAGATTTTGTAACAAAACAAATTTGCTGCACTTTGAATTAAGATGTATTTAAAAAGCACTGAGGTGCTTTTATTTCAATTAGTGTGCCAGGAATACAACTAGAAATATATGCATAGTCACTGCTTCATGCTAAGATTTTAGACTTCCGATACAAAGATTGAAAATTGTATTTGCTTATTGAATATATTCCAATGGAAAAACTATATTAAAATCAAAATTAAGAAATCAATACTGTTAACTCTCATGCTAAAACAAAGCACATAAAGAAAAATTTAACAACCATCAGGAAATTTTGTTCCTAGCTGGAAAACTGGTTTCTGTGATATCTCCACCAATCCAGATTCAAGATGCTGACTCTTCTTTTAGTAACAGCAGTCTGGTTAGTCAATTAATCAAATTATAGTCCAGTCTATTGTGGTCTCAGAGCACTGGGGGGAAGGCAGAAAAACTTAATGACCTATTCCACTTTAGTAATAAAAACTGAAAAAAAACCCCAAGTCTCAGTTGGATGGTTTCAAAGTGCTTTACAGACACTGAAAGGTGGAGAAAAAAATTAAAATTCCCCAATATAGGGTTGGACTCGAAATAAACTAAGCCTTTTATCAGAAACTCAAAAGGAAGAAAACCTTACTTTCAATGTAAAGCACACAGGGCATGCTATGGGAATAACCCTGCAACCTGCAGACAAAACTGCCCTTCCTGTTCTAGTGACCTCAAGGTCAAAAGCAACCAGAAGTTTAGCCCACGCCAAGTATATCTGCCTACTTTCTGGGACTCTGGAAGAAGGGAAGTTGAAAACAGAGTCCTTATTACAATCACAATAAAGCATGATTTTTCCCAAGAAAGCATGAATAACCCCTGATGCTTTCTGCACCGGTCAGGCAATTTTCCTTCACCTGGGCAGAAAGAGCATTAAAAACACCCTGGTGCTGCTAAGCTTTCCATTATTTCATCTCTAGGTACCTATGTTGCCTGGTTTTTCTACATTTCTCATTTCCTGTGTAACAGCAATTGACAGTAACTCAGGCCAGTAACTGGAAGACCCTGTTCATCCTCCATAGCACCAGTCAGAAGCAGGCTCAGTGCATCCATCGCCCTGGCAACATGGAGCATCTCAGTCCACCCAAACCACGGCTGCAAGTCACCCAGCAATCCCCGTTAACCATATGGGAAAATACAAACTACTGAGTCTAAGAGCAGGTTTTCTGGAAGATAGTCAAGGGCATATCATTAGGAAACATACTGAACTTGGTTTCCTGTTCTAAATCCCCAAATACTAGGATATTTTAAAATTTAGGTAATTTAAAAAAAAAACCCAAACAAAAAAACCACAAAAAATGGAAAGCTTCATGGCCATGCAGACCAGCACCCCCTATAAACCACTCTCAAAACAATCCTGCAGCCGAAGGTAAAAGAAAACAACAATCTGACTGAAGCAGTTATCAGTCAGGAAAAGTTTCAACACTACAAACAGTTATCAGTATTGCACATTAAAGAGAACTGCAAGTCTTGGCAAGGGAGGGGGGGGAAAGCCCCTATAAGCATAGCTGTGTGCTCTGATAAAATACCAGGGGGAGGAGACTCCTTGAAACATAGACTGGTGGAGCTTCAGTAACCTCCAGAGAACCGCAAGTGATAACTTGCATATTCAACAAGTATGGACAAAATTTCCTTCGTTTATTCATGAAGAAATCAAAATAGCCCATGCTCACATGCAGGTGAAAGACACATAACATACATGAAGAATTGTGTTAGGTTGGTCTGAAGGCTTCAAAAGGTAAAACAATAAGTATAGAAAGGAAGAAAGGTGGAAAACAAAAAGACTTATTTAACAATTAATCATTTGTACTACTAAATAATGCACGATCAACTGCTGAAGATTAGTGTCATGAAATTTAGCATTAAAATTGAAAGTCCTCTTCTATAAGATATATAGGTATCAGTGAACGTGTACTTGGTATTTTTAGCGGTAGACTCAACTTTTCCTTGGTGACAAGCAAAAATAATATACTTTCTTCAGAATCTTGGACCACAAGTAGCTATAGCTTCTTATGACCTACAGCCATACCTGATTTAATTACATCATCTGGATTGTACTTATTTACTGAAAAATTTTGACTGTCTAGTCCTACAACACTACTATTTTGTAAGATATTATTTATAAAGGATTAAATTGGTTTTGCTCCAATTTTTTTTATAATTGGAACTTGGTAATGAGTCAACTGGTTTTTAAATTTTGTTTCTAGGGAAATATTTTGAAATACATCAAAATCTTCAAAGAACACTTACTTTATTAAATGATCATTTCTGTTCACTTAATACAGTGTAAGGACTTGTTTGTGATCCAGTGATGTACTACTGATATTTCCAGTCTTTAGGGCATGAAAACATATATATGAGGGGTTTGTTTTAATACAGTAAAATTTCCTACAATTACTATCGTACAAGAAAGCAGAATTTTATAAAGACAAATCTGGGTCAAAAATATTGGAGAGAGGAATGGAGGAATAACAGTCTTATAGAAAAATCCCAAAATAAAATTTTCATAGAATGAAAAAAACTCCGAAAAGAAAGAGTTTTTTCTTTTTATAATAAATAATAGTAATAAAAAATACTTCTCATGCAGTGTGTTTGTAATTAGGACACTGCTGTCCAGCAAGTGCTAATAAGAGAGAAAAAAATCTGACTAAAACTCAAAGTTGTATAATAAAAAAAAAAAAAAAAAGAGTCTACTGTTGAAACAAATAGTAAGCAAAATCCATGCATAATAAAAAGTAACTTTGTAGGCTTTTGCTTATAACACTTATCTACAAAGAACAAAAGAAAATAAACTTACTGCTATTTATTTTTTAAACCTAACAGTACCCTTTTTTAAGCTACAAAAGCTGAAGCTCTTCATATAAATGCCATGGATTCAATCAGTACATATTACATTAAATATAGTCTACTAAGAAAATAAAATGGAAAACTCAACAATTTGGTTAATGACACTAATTTCAAATAATTCAGTAGATCTATTAAAACATCTTATTGAAAATATTGCTTATGCTTTTATACTTATACAGATCAAAATAATTGTGTTTCTGTTGTAAGTGAAATGGGATTCAAGGATGACTAGGGAAGGATACGATCAGTGCCTTGGAATATCACACAACCTTTCACCAATTCTCCCATGATGCACCCAACTGACCAGATATCAACTGAAAGTAAAAATGAAATGATCAAATTATGAAGTATCATGAACAAAAGTGAGGAAAACAAACAAAAACATCTAGCATCTACAATAAAACACAACAATGTGGAAAACCAAACTGCTAACATGAATTTTCAATCATATCAACACCAACTGACTGTTGCTACATTTTGTTATTAGCATTTTGTAAAATATAATTAGTGTTTGCATTTCTGAAACAACAGTGAAGAAGGATACAATCTCTTCCTGGGAACAGGACTTTATGGAGGACCATTTCTGCCATAATGCACCCAACAGACCAGATATCCACTATCATATGTTAGGTGCAACAAGGACAAAAGATTAAAGAGGTTTTTTTAAATACCATAATTATATATTTGTACGCTCACACTGTATTCCTACAGTCCTTCAGATAATTGATTTTTGTCCCATCCAGAACAGCCTCTACTCAAGTTCTGATCCACATCAGCACTTGCTGTATGACAAGCTGCTTGTGCATTAATGAAAGGTTTTTTCCATTATCAGTGGCAGAGCAAGGCCCTGTGAGTCCCTTGTTTTACACAAAGTTACATGTATACAAAAAGCATGGTATCTCTAAGCCTCTGTGATAAAGCAAAAAGATGTACTAGCATAAAAGTCCAATAAAGGCAGCGTATTACTCCACAGCTAGTAAAAATCAGCAAGTAAATTCCCCCCCAATAATGCAAGTCAATGACAATTTCCTTGCCAGCCATTTTGTTGGCTGAACGTTCAATATATTATAGCTGTGTTGTTTTTAATAACATAACACCCAGCATCTGAGTGCTATGTAGATTTAAGAAAGTGTAAGACATGGTTTATCATAGGGATCTGAAACAGATTTTAATGAAGTAATCAGAGATGCAAAAGGGGGACAGACTGTCAAAAGATGATGCTTCAGAATAAAAATCACACCAATAAAAGCATTTATTATTTATAGATTGATGATTGTTAATTTTTTTTTTTTTAACATCATCCAGCATAAGTGTCGCAACAAGTTTTTTTGCAGGATAAAAAAAATGGCAACATCACAAGAGGACAACAGATGAAAAAAAATAACAATAGCAGGGGAGAGGGAGCTGTATATGTTAAATGGAGATAGGCATGCAGAGCGGAAAACTATTATATTCTCCAAAATTATTAAGTGTAATTTTGTTATTTCCAATACTATAATTAACATACTTTAACAACAGATACGACAGGGGGAAGACAGCCCTCCCCCCCCATCTTTTAAAGCTGTTATGTTCTGGGGTAGATATGCTTTAGACAAAAGATTTAAAGCGTTGCTCCAGCAACTTACCATTCTCTTTATATCCCATTCCAAGGATAACCTCTGGTGCTCTGTAATACCGTGTTACTACATATGGAGTCATCATGAAGTTAGTACATGCTGTTCTTGCCAGTCCAAAATCAAGAATTTTGAGCGTACAATCCGATTTTACTACTATGTTGCTGGGTTTCAAATCCTAACAAGAAATAACTTCAGTTAAGAAAGGATCAACCTACAGAATAATATACATCCCTTCTTCACAGTCAATATATGCCACCAGTTTACTTCACATTAACAGCTGCATATTCCTGCTCCGATGCATCCACTTATTTATACACAGATTTATAGATAAGTTAAATGCCGCACAGCTAAGTTCTCAAAAAATTCAGGGAAAACAAGAATCAAAGTTGTCTGCAGTGTCTTAATTTAACCAGTTGTGCACTCACAGTATACTCAGTTACATAATGGTCTGTATATATGCACAATGTGTACATATATCTGCTTCCTCTAACACATTAAGTATACTTATTTTGGATATGAATAGTTGCATGGTAAAGGAGACTGTTCCAAACACTGTCATTATTAGGACACAGATCCTAAAGACAGCATCACAGATTACAAAAGTATCTGTAGGAGAAGGAGTGTCCAAACACACAAAGAATTAATAAGTGCATTTGTTAACAACCTGTGTTATAGCGATTAGCAAATGTCACAGGATTAGGATGTAGTGAAAACACTAAGTTACCCAATGACTGAGGAGAAAAAATACTTTAGGCAATATGCCTCATGGGAACAGTGATTATTGCACCCAAAGGAATAAATACACAGTTAGGGAAAACCAGAATAATTGGGTTTTATTCACAAAGTATCAGAAGTAAGTGAATTACACATGTACTAGTACATTTAATTCTGCTAGCATTTGACTTAGTTTCAACCACACAAACCATGTTCTCAGGTACAGAACTTCCTTTTCTTAAAGGAGATGGGGACATGCAAATAGTTCACGTGGGTTTGCATGGTTTGGAAGGCAACAAATCTGCAGAATGCTATTGAATTTTCTCTGCTTCATCACAGACTGACTGATTTCTAGATATAATTCCTACTATTCTATTCCTTCTGAACTATCCCAGCTCTGTTCCTTTCCTAGCCTGGTTTCTTTTCAAAACCAAATCTCTCAATCTACCAAGAGCTTCCACTCCAGAAAAGGTCATTTTGGTTTGGTCTCAAACTAACCCAACCTAATGCTCACCACTTTAGCTTCTCCATTCAAATAAACTTCACACCTCTGTTAGCTATTCACAGTGCAGTTCCTCTTACTGCCCATTTTCTTGTTCAACCAGTATCAGTTTTGTCTGATCACTGTTTTCCTATGAGCTCAAATTTCTCAGCAAATACTGTGTCTCCCTTTAGCTCCAAATCACAGCCAACACATTAGGTGGAGTTCAGCTGGAGTTCCAGCCCTCCTCACTTCAGTCTCTTACACACCTCACTCCATAATTTTAGGAAAGCCCAGTCTGGACATAGACTTAGCTATACATAACTTCCTTGCTAATACCATAGTATTTTAATGGTAGATTTTTTTTTAATTTTTTTTTTAGCAAAGGATGGAAATCTGTTGTAATTTATACAGCTTCTCAATTATGTTTATGGATTGAACACATTAAACTAGAACTGGATAAGAGTTTTCAGCCATCAGGAAAAAAAAAAAGAAATTTAAAAAGCAAGTGTGTCCAGAAGTAGGGGAAGAAAAGGAAAGGAACAGAAAACCAGCAGAACTGTCAAACAGACTAGACATGAAATAAAAAAAAAATTAAAAAGAGCAGCACCAGAACAACAGAAGCAGAGAGAGATATATGAAGTCTGCACAGGACTCTGAAATTCTGATTATTTACAAACTTTACTTTTCAGAATCACAGAATGGTTGAGGTTGGAAAGGACATCTGCAGGTCATCTGGTTCAAGCAGGGCCATCTACAGCCAGTTGCCCAGGACCATGTCCAGACGGCTTTTGAATATCTCCAAGGATAGAGATATTTAAGTAGTACCTATTACATTTTAAAGACTCATTTTTTAGTAACTTGAAAGGTTTGGATACTCATGTTTTAATCTGTTCAGCGTTAGTTAAATCCACAGAACTAAACCAATTTAAGATCTACTTACAATATAGTCTTTATCTCTGAACTAGAAACAATCTTCAGGTTTAATAATATTCTTATGAATGAAATACAAACTTATAAAATAACAACCCTCTGCCTTCCCCCTCCGTTTCATAAGAACATCTGTGTTGATAAAAAGTATTGTTAATGATCTAATACTACCTACTCTGTGGATGATACCAGCTGAGTGGAGATGTTTGATACCACATAGCATTTGGTAAAGAAGATAAGACATTCTTTCATGATCCAATTCCATATGAATAACCTGGCACAAATTTGCATCCATCAGCTCCATAACCAAATATCTAAAGCACAAAAAAGAAAGCATTAAGAAAACTTGAGTCTTACTTTACCTATCAGGTTTAAGCTTAGCATGAGAGATGTTTAATAAAAGTCAACTACTTTGCTAACATAAGTGTCAAAAAGCTAATGATATAAAAAAAACCCCACACATGACCAGTGTCAAAATTAAATTATCTATTCAAATAGTCTTACTATTAAAAATTAAGTGTTCAATAGTCCAGAGATTAGAATTCCACTAGTTTTATGAACAGTAATAGAGGAATAATTCTGAGTTTATGCAGCATGAAAAACTAAGACTGACTGAAGCTGATGCAGAAATTGCAGACATTGCAACTTATCAAAAAAAATGATGCTTCCTTTCACTCTATTTTAGTGTTAGAAAAATTAAGAAAATTAAGAGGAGTACAGTAAGAACTAAGAATGAATGATTAATTTTCAAGTTAAAATATATCTTATCCCCTCCAGACACACACACTCCCCCATTTACCCAAGAAGCCCATTAACAAACCACAATAGATATTCACGGGAACCTATGAATACCGCACCAATTACATCTCCATGAATCCTGTCTAGACCAACTGATGTAGCTGGCATAAAAAAGAAATATATTCAGTTCTTAATTGAGGCCAAAAATACTGTTGTGCTGATGTGACTGCTATGGCAAAAAAATGGTTATCAGGTTATCCAGAGGAAGTTACTATCCTGAGGTGACCCATTTAGCTAAGGGTCAATGCACGCAAACCAGATGTATATGCAAGCAGGAAAGCATGACAGATGGATGAATAAGAAGTAAATAAACTTTTTTTTTTTATTTCCCACTTCCATCTTATACATGTAGTGAAACAACATTATTGGTCCTTCTTAAAGAAATCTAGAAACAAAAACTAATCAAAGGCTAAATTCAGCCCTTAGGTACGCTCTGTTTTCAAAGTGCAAAGTATGCAAGTTACAGGAAATACAGCTCCAGGGCTTAGGTTAGTATTTGTCAGGAAAAGTAAACCAAAAATCTAATACTTACACATCTTGAAATTCTTCTAGTGACTTCTGGGGTGTAAATACATTTAATAAACTAATTATCTATAAAATAGAAATAAACATTAGAAGAAACTTCAATTTTAATTCACATTAGTATCCACTATTGCAGAGGTTACTATTCAAAATCAAATGTGCACTATTACTATACACAATTTGAATGTTACTTGGCTTCTCTCAATCCATATGCGCTGAAAAACTGCCAGTTCAGAAATAGTTCAAAACTGCAGCATGTATGCCAAAGGAACTAAGGCAGGAGAAACCTACTCTCTTCTTTTTAAAGTTATATGACACCTATCTCCCTGCCCAGTGTCTGAAACACGTCCCATTTTTTCCCATAAATAATTATCTCTTATTTTAAACTACATGGTAAGTAAGTAACTTTAACCAGGGCTGTCCAACAACACAGGTGTGAGATACCCCACACTATCCCATTAAACTTATGATGCACTATTTCTAGAAGAACTGCTAAAATTACTGTACTACCATCATTAATAACCACCTTGCTTTTATTCTGCTACTTCTAGACTTCACCAAAAGCTTACTTAAAAAAAAATCCTAAAAGGTTAATCAACTCCAGGAAGTTTAAGACCCAAGTACACAACTTCAACAATCAGAAACATTTCTAGTTCATGTTAGTATCGGAACATAACAGTCCCATAAACCTTATATTCTTGTACGTGAACAATGAAGTATTAACATTAAGGCTTGTTATTTTAGAAGGTTCAAAGATGTTAAAATATGTCTTGCCCATAGTATTTAACTTCTGTTTACCAATAACCCACTAGACAGTGCTGCATCCCTGCAAAGCCCACCAGTTAAACACTGTGTTTAATAAAAACGTTGCCTAAGCTCAGAAGATTTAGCTACAACGCAGTTACAAGAGCCAAACTCACAAACAAACCCACTGCCAAACAGGCTTTGCTGCAGTATGACTTAAAAGGGCAAATGCAATACAACAAGGCCAGCTCTATAAAGCTGACACTGATGGTAAACCTATACTAACAACATTGCAAAAACCTCCTCCTTTTGGCACTTTATACTCCAAACAGCTCATGCAAGAATGTAACCACACATTGTGAAGAACTGCATCGCCCTTAGCAAATCTTTCCAGTCTTTCACTATTTTTTCTATTACTTTGGTTACATACAGCAAGTAAGAGAGAAAATCCTGAGTTTTTTCAGACAATTTACAGTAATGAGGGAGAAAAATATAAAGCCAAACTTACATTTTTGTGATTGACACATTTTAAAAGAACAAGTTCTCTGTAAGCTCTTTTTGCGTGGGTTTGATTCTGAAAAGGGCGACTCAGCTTCTTTACAGCAACATTTATTCCAAGGACTGTATCAAACGCAGCACTAGAAGTTTTCAAAGACAAAAAACTTAAGTTGAAATCTGTTTGATGGGAAGGAGGGGGCAAAAGGGAGATAGAAGTAAGGAAAGAAATCAAGACTTGAGACAAAGCAGATTGACTGAGCTTTTTATGCTAAACTTCAACTAATTTTCATTCAGAAAACATCCTTTAAAATCTACACATCATTTAATAAATGCAAATAGGTTGAACAGCAGCCACTGACACTCATCAGAAGTCTTCCTGCTCTTCTTTCTATCTTAAGACCAAATCTGCTGACTCAAGACTCATATTTAAAACTTCAAGATCTAAAAATATTTTAAGCTTATTTGAAATCAAGAAGCATTTCAGTTGTTTAATCTGTGTATCTGGAGTATTATTTTTTTTTACACTGTTGCTGACTGACAATCATTTAATATTTGCAATAGAAATTTTTCTTTCCTAAAGGAGAGTCACAGCCATGTCTCAGTGATCTGTTCTGCAGGCATCAATACTCTCCTGTACATGGACAGTTTACAGTTATAAAAAATTTTAGTGCCTAGCAGAAAATTACACTCATCATCTACTTTTGGGAAAAAAAATAATCCATAGAATCGAGTAATATGGAAAACTCAGACTGCAGGGAGCAAGACAAGAGTTCAAAAGCAAACATGACCATTAATTTTATGTTCTTTTTCAGCTGTGCTTGCTCCTGCCCTCTGCAGTTTGAGGTACAGGTGTAAGCTTGCTTTAATAGCTGTAAATCTAAACCTAAATTATCTGTATATCCAGAACAAGACTAAAGTAGGCATATTCTTCATTATTAACACACAGACTATTTGGCAAAATACATGTGAATTCATACCACAATCTACTCAAGAGTTCCAATCTTTAAATAGCTCGAGTTTTAAATAAGGATTCCCACATTACTCTATTTCCATTTAATGTTACTTTCATAGGGTAGGAAAGAATTCTCATTCACATATATTTTCCAAGCACAACTAAGCTCTTGATGAGATAGGGAAGTTACTCACAAAGACATGTACAATACCAGGCTTAAAAGGACCATCACATTATACTCTTGCAAAAAGTACAGCTCCTCTGTGATAACAATAATGAGGTTTACCAGCACCAAGTCACTGCTTTCCCTACCAGAAAAAACAATACTACCACAAACCAGGGCTCACCCATGAGATGATGTGTTTTCTTGGAAGCACGTTCCAAATTACATGTCCCACATTCTACGTCCCAAGTTTGAATCAATGAGCCATTTGGACTAAAGGCTTGCTAGCATTTATTTCAACTTACTTCTGGGAAATACCTAAACCATTATTTAAGCGCACAATCACTTTCAGATTTAAAGCCTTTATGTCTATGCAAAACAAAACACAATATGGGAGGAAGGCAACTGGCCAGACAACTGGAGAAGTTATTTTCCTCCCTAATATGAAAGCACTGATGTTTCAGTATTCACTTCACGTAGAAGACATTATACATAAAGCAAAAGGTTTTGTCTATGTTAATGACTTTAACCACACCTGGGAATTAGTATAAAATCAGTAACCAACAGGGTCTGCATGAATTAGCTGTTTGAGTTAATCACAGGTCAGCAGTGGTCAAAGGAGCAATTTTAGGGGAAGCGTCCCTTTGTGATCTGACAAATCAGATATATGTCAAGGCTCAGCCTGAGCACATATGAAGAACTCCACCTGAATCTCTTACTTTGTTCATCTACATGGGAGGGACTGACATTGCATCTCAAAAAAACCACAAAACCCCAAACAAAAAGCCGCCTACTACCTACACAATCCAAAGGGAAGAACTAAAAACAGACTCGTAGAAGAAAAAAAGTGGTCAAAAATTGTGTGAGCATGTATTTCTTTAATTTCTCAAGAAAAGAGACAGAATATAAACCCTACTACCACCAAGACCACACTTGTAGGTATCACGTAATTTTACATTAAAAAAAAAATCATGGACGTAATTGGTGCTAGATTTCTTTCCCCATCCCTGCTCATTTGAATTCAAAAGAGACTTTTTCATCATGGCAACTGTTTCAGACACAGATTTGAAAAAAGTGGATTTGCCAGAGTCTACCCAGTTATCACCTTGGCTACTAACAGAAGGCCTATAAATTACTTCAGCATTTACCATCGTGGAAGAATCTCAATGCCTATCCCTCCATATAGCAGAGATTCCAATTTGATGATAATGAGTTGTAGTAGGGCCTTCACTGCACTTGTGATAGTTTTGCATTTTGAGCATTTAAGAGTAGTGAAGCCACATACACAATGAAATCATTAACAAAACATTATGACCTCAATTATACAAGGAAATCACAACACTTCTGTAGGCCAATGACCTTTGCTTTGAACTGCAGTATGCTACTACTATGGATTCTTGCTCTGCCTGTTCCATATCACTCTTTCTCTACTGTCTAAATAGGAGTTTGCAAATAGTAATAAATTTATCTTTTTTCTTCAATTGCAACTGTAAGTAAAATTATCACCACAGTCAAAGCTGTGCTATTTATAAAATCATGGTTTTGCTGCATTGCAGGACAAAAGAAATTTGCTAGGTCAGAAAATTCAGATTCACTAGAAAATTTACAAAATCAAGGACAAGAAAGGAAAAAAATGTCAGGAAGTCAAAGACAAAAATTATTTCAAAAGAATGATTTTGTGCAAGTGATTACTCGGTCCTAAATAAATTATAAGGCTTCAAATGTATTAATACTTAGAAACAAAGAAGTGTGGAAAGTCACGTATAGAAGTGTACTTTATATATCAAATACAGAAGATATGTCCATTTTCTCTCCTAGTCTGTTTGCAGTGTGAGCTAGAAATCTTCCTAGAGATTTATCACCTTTCCTAAGTATGTATTTTTAAAACTTCTTTTCCTAAATTTTAATATCAAAAGAAAAAAAAACCAAACCAACCAGCAGAAGCAATACCAATGGAGTTTCACATTAATATTTTGAGGGGAAAAAAAAAAGTAAAATTCAGACCCCTCCCAGCTGAAGTGACACACATAGTATTAAAAAAAAGCTGACAAAAAATAAAGTCCACACACAAAACTCCAGAAATACTTTTCCTAATTTTTATGTTAAACATTGGATAATAATAAAAAAAAAAAGCATCACATATGTGTGTCACACTACTGACTTGACAATTTTTCCAGCCAAACATGACAGGATAGCACTCATCCTGCCATGAGTTTTTTTTACATTCTAGTATTTTTTATCCTAAGATTTTGCACCTGCTTCATCTTGGACACAGTGTTCAGATGTTTCACACAAAGGTGAAAATTTACGCAATGTTTCACTCTGTTGTTCCATAAATCAAGTATTCTCAAAACAAGTCAATAAATCAGATCATTCCTCCTTCTTCCCAAAACATTGACCTTAACACTAACTTCATTTTGAAGCAGACATCTAGTTTAAGTGATAGAGTTTAGAAATGCACTATTTCTTGCACTAAGGAGGAACACTTACAGCCACCCTAAATTCCTACATGCCATCTAGAAGAAGCATAAATTTAAGAATATTTCTAGCTGGAAAATGTTAGCACTATACTAAATCTTACCCAAGCACTAATAACCAAGATCTAGTATGCCTATCCCCTCATCACTCAACTCACTAAAGAATCAAATCTGCTGTTCTCATTTTACTTATTTTTCATCTAGGACAACAGGGGTATCTAAACAAATAAAGGCATGTTCTCACAAAAATGCACTCTTTTCCTACATATATAACTTATTACAGTTATGAAAAGGCCAAAAAGACATAGGCAGGTGCTGCATAAGGAGTTGCTCACAATACATGAGTCATCACACTTATTCTGCAGAATTTACAGATGAAGAGAAACGGCAGACTGCATTTAAAGCATAAACAGCCCACCATGTGCTGTGATTAAATCTAATATTAGAGAGTTCCTGAGCATATCTGTTTGCTCCCCTGCATACTGAATTGTAAAATCGCATCAATAAACATTTCTGCTGTTACCAAGTAAGTTTCGCCCAACAAAATATGGGCTGGCACTAAGTTGCGTAGAATGGATTGCTGCAGTCTAAAAAACATTTGAAAGTGTTTACCTTTAGCTGGCCCAGAGGTGTGGTGCCATACAAGAGACTAAGGTTCAGGATCAGACTAACGACTCTCACGTCCTGGGCCAGTGGAGGCTGGACACATAGCTGAGGTGACACACCAAGGAAGAGCCGGCCAGCCCAACCCCTCACACAGCATCCCTTTCTGGTTAATCCATGGAGTGACAATGACACTGATTTGCCTCATCCTGCCAGTTAATGGCAAGGCACTGCATTGATGGCTCCTAGAAACGGACAGGAGTGATCGGGAATAAAAGGGGGGGAAGAAAGGGGGCCATGATGAAGAAACGAGTAAAACCCAGAATCTCTCACCATCGCATTGTCATACCTTACACTGCAATATCATAACTACACAGGGAATGTGAGAACTAGAAACAGAAATAAAGGGGTTAGTGAGAGGGAAATCTGTTGACCATTTTAATTTATGCAGTTATCCAAGTATTAATTTTCCCCTAAAAACAAAATAAAGAGTTTTGCACATAAACTAAAGAAAGCAGGTGGTTTAGAATGTATTTAGCCCATAACCCTGTAGCAAGAGATAGAAATTATCATCAGTATTTGACATTCTGGCACCTCTATCAGGAATACATTAAAATTTTGTTTTATATTTTTAGCTTTTGAAATTTAAATAAAGTATTTATTACTCACCAAACAATGCCCTGTGCCCCTGATCCTATGGGCTTCAATTGCTGGTAACGTTTTAGTACAGTGAACGTTGAATCTGCAACTTGAACACTGTAAAACTGACTATCACATTTACTGTCACTCATGGTGTAGTGTCATGTAGTTTTCTCTCTCAAGGACCTGGTACAGTTTTCGAGATCTT
Source organism: Aramus guarauna (assembly GCA_013400195.1). Lineage (NCBI taxonomy): Eukaryota > Metazoa > Chordata > Aves > Gruiformes > Aramidae > Aramus > Aramus guarauna. The sequence goes on along the minus strand of VXBL01002390.1, from coordinate 422,039 downwards.
CAAGAAAAAGAAAGAAAACAAATGTTCAATCTCTTACTAATTCTAGGCAGACAAGTTGGAAAATATATTTTATATATTTAAATACATATGAATTTTTCAATAGCATACCATTAAATAAGCACTTTCAATTTCATGTACTACCACTGCTAATGAAAAATGCTTGCAGACAGAGAGCAAATAATTATAGCCTTCACAGCTTTAAGTAAATGCATGTTTCTATTCCAATCCCTAAAACAAAAAGCAGCTAAGTAAACAACTGTAAAAATAAACAAAAACACTCAAATCCAACAACTCTCTACTCCTTGAAGGATACTCCCTAACTTAGAGTTACTACTATGTGCTAGGACTGTATGACAGGGGAAAAAAATCATAAACAATGTGTTTCAAACACTGATAATGCAGATAAAAGCAACAGCAGAAACCCATGGAGTCAACATACATAGAAATAAACAGGGTCTTAATACAAGACCTTACTGCAACTGCAAAACAGGTTTGAAACAACTGTCTCCAAAATCCCCATCGTTGCTGCAGTTTCTCCAGCAGTCCCTCTCAACCTAGTTTAGTAGGAAATCTCAAGCAGGGCTGTCTCCTCCTGCCAGGCAACCCTTCCCTGATCCATACCCATCACAACCCACTCTCCCTCCCATTTTAAGCACACCATTCCATCCTATGCACTTATAGTCCTACAAGAATTAGAATTTTGTGCTATAGTTTGAAAGAGACTCTCATGCCATAATAGAGAATGAGTTACATCCATCTGTCAAGAATGAATTAGAGGTAGATAATTACATCAAAGAGCAAGGTAATGGATGAAACCTCTTTAGCTCTGAAGTGCTACAGTAACCAGAGTACAGACCTCCAGTTTTCCTGGTCCTCCATCCCTCTTCCAAACCTTACAAGACAATTACCTCAGTAATTACTGCAGAGGTCTCTAATAAATTCTCCCATTTTTAATTTCACATTCGCTATGACAGATAGTGTCATTATAGCCCAGACTAAGTTGCACAGTCAAACGTTCCTTGAAACAGGAAATGAAAGCAGATCACCTTCCCCTGGAGCAGCTGTCCTAACCACCAGCCTGCAGAACGCCTGTTTTAGCTAAAGAAAGAGCAGCTAGTCTGCCTCTCTCTCTCTTCACTGGCCTACAGAGTATTTGTGAGCCAATGCAAAGCAGAAAAGCTTCAAGAGCAACCCAGAAGCCCATCTTAGAAGGGCATACCACCACACAAATGGCTTTGGGTTGCTTCAAGAATTAGAATTTGGACCTCTCCATAGGTGCACGTAGGAGGGAGCAGCATCTTGTCCATGGCTTAAGCCAGCAGATGAACTTCAAGAAACCTGCAAGCAAAACAGGCAGAAGACCTACAAATCCTAGTAAAGACTGAGTTTAAACTGAACTGGTAATGGGTAGTGTTAAGGGATTCTCAAGAAGTGTCTAGAGTGCCTTTTACCTTCTAGTTTCTCAAAATCTAAGCAGCATTTTAAGAAGCAGCTATTCAACTTGGTCATCTCTGGCAGCAATTTAGACAGTAAGTTTACTTGTTATTTCCTCTTAAAAGCTTAAAAAAAAAAAAAGCAGAGGAGAAAAGATCAGCAAAGGGAAAATGCAAGCTACCAACTTTCTGCCTCTGCCACAGCAGTAATGGGAGAATTACCTCTCTTATACAACAGTTTTAGGGGCAGTCAGATGCAGTTCCACAATCAGCTCATGCTATTGTTAGACCAAAACGCTGCCTTAAGAGGCACTCTCAACATTTCCTACTACATCCCCAGCACAATCCCACTCTTCTTTCCAACCCTTTGTATTACTCTGAAGCTGGACTATGGGGTACCAAATTTTTTGATTGACAGTTCCTGAGCAGTCATAGTATTTTCCTCTTAAAAGCTTACAGTGGAAGAAACGTACGGCTGGAAGGTCAAGATCCTATCTCTGAAAAGGACTTACAAAACAAAACCAGCATAGATTTTGCATAAGCTAGGTATCAAGTTAAAGACCTGTTGGTTACACAAGAACTATGCTGTACCTCTTCATGGGTTAATGAAACACGTTTCTATAACAGAGATGAAGAAGTAGGGGAAAAGGAAGTTATCCTGAATCAGAGAAACCCTCCCTTTAAGGAACCTTGTCTGCACAAAGCCATCTTCTAAAAATCATTTAGAGATCAGGATAAGCTCTCTAGACAAGACCCAAAGACGGAATTAGGGATCACAATACACAAGTTTTTTGTATTCTGACATCCTTTGCAATTCACTATGCTAAGTACCCAGCCTCTCCGTAACCTAAACTCTAATTCTTACTTGGGCTGCAAGCTGCTCGGCTGCATCAGGACCTACATTATTTCAGACATACACATTAATTTAAAATTAGGCGCCGAGGGATTATAGCTGATCATAAGACTTCAGACAGACAATCTATTTGAGGGGGCAAGACACCTCAAATTAAAAGATTTTCCACTGATCAAGGGAAAAGTATATCTGGCAAATAAGTGTCTTAATCCTGAGCTATCACTCTCATACCTGAAATAATTTGATTCATCACTCCAGCTAAGATACTCCACATTTCGATAAAGGAATTTTTTGAAAATAGGCATTATTTAAATTTCTGAAATATAAGTTTTCATTTATGGCTTCCTAGCTGCAGCTGCACCAAAGAGGACCAGCAGCAATTTGTTTTATTTAATATGACTTGCTTGTACAATTGGGGAAATTTAAGAATCACAAAGCTGACTGAGCACATCACATGCAGGAAACTTACAGGCGTGGGTCTTCAACCTGTAGTTCATGAAAGATAACTAGAAAAATAACCAACACATCAAACCCACCACCAGCAGGCTCATGAGTTGTTATATGGAATTCCACCCAGAAATTTTAAGAAGATGAAAGCCACTGCACTATAGCATACATCCTGTATTAAACAGTCACTTCCCTAAAAGACATTTATTAAAATGGCAACTTATTATTAACCAGATCTGTTCTCTGGATATCTTCAAGTCAAAAGCTTCTGCAACAAACAGGTTGTAGCAGTTGGCAACGCATTCCCAGGGTTGTTTTGATTACAAAAATGTTATTACTGACAACGAAGCATAAGAACATCAAGAAATTTAGCTTGATTTTTAAACCTCAAGCTAAAATTCTACTATTGACAGAGTAAATAGACAATAAGCATATATATATATTTTTAGCAAAATATATGGAAATTCTGTGTAGAAAATCTCCTCCTACTCTCTTATTCACCCTTGCAAACACACTTCAAATTCTGGTGTGCCCTTTTAAGGACTATTATCCAACAATGTTGGAGGTTTTTTTAATCTTTACAGCAATATATATCAACAGGTATGAGTCCAACTACAAAATCACAGTGAGTTACTTCCCTCTACTCACAACCGTTGAATGGTCTGTTACAAAAAGTGTAGCAAAGCAGTAGCTAAGTTCATCAGTTACAGCAGAGTTTAGAGGTACTCTGTACCTGTTTAGCTCTTTGAGAGGTCAGCCTTTTTCTTTAAGCAATCCAAACTATTACTGACCAAAGCTTTTACCAACTACCTGCTATAGTCTCATTCAGCTGTTAAACATACATCCGGCATTTGTCCGCAGTGCATCTTGCTAGGGCAAGTTGATGGAAAGAGGGAAAAAGTTTAAACGTGCATCTGCTGTAACCAATTACGCTGTTGTAGAATTACGTGACACCCATGTAACTGAGCAAGAGCATTTCTTACATCTCTTCTAAAACTTCTCCTGAGAAAATTCCTTCGGCTCAAGAGAAAGCTCAGGTTGGGTCTCGTTGCGCCGAGAGGGACGCGCAGCACGGGCCTTTCCCTCGGCTCGCCCGCACTCCCTTCTCCCCGCTCGGGACGGAGGGGCTTCCAGGGGACGCCGAGCGCCGTCCCGGCCGCACACTCCGGCACCAGCGGGGCACAGCGACGCGGCGCTTCGGCCGCTCCGCGACACGGAGCGCTGCCTTCGCCGGCGGGGCGCGGGGCAGGGGGCGATGCCGCCCCGAGCCGGACACGAAGCTAGAGGGGAGAAGGCGGAGGACAGGCAGCNNNGCGGGGCACGGGCAGCGCCCCGCCGCAGCGGAGCGGGCGCGGCTCCCGCCGGGAGCGGAGCGGTACGGGGCCGGTGGCGGCACTGCGGCACGGGGAAGGGCGGGGGGCTCGGCCAGGGCAGCCCCGCAGGAGAGGCGCGGAGGGGGGAAGGAAAGGGGCCCCAACCTCGCTGCGTCGCCCTCCCCGCCTCTCTCCCGGGCCCGGGGCAGCGGCACGCGGGGAACACCGGCTCTGCCCGCGCCTCGGCGGGCGGGGCCCTCGGGAAAAGCCGGGGACTCCGACCGCCACAGGGCCGGCCCCGCGGCCGAGAGCTCGCCCTGCTCCAGCTCCGGCCCCGCCGCCCACAGGACCCCCCTCACGGCAGCCTCCCTCACCGTCTTCTCCCTCGGTCGGGCTTCAGAGGGACGGGGCGCGGCGCTCGCGGGCCGCGGCCGCCTCCTCCTCCTCCGGCGCGCAGAACTACCCCAGCCACAATGGCCTCCCGGTGCTCCACACAGGCCGCGCCAGGCCTGCGCCCGCTGACAACCAGCCATTCAGCCCAATCGTAACCCTCTGCCGGCGCCACTCGGCCAATCGAGCTCCAGAGGCGGGACCTATTAGCCGCTATATAAGGGAGGGCCGTGAAGGACTGCAGTGGAGACAAGGCTGTTTAGGCCAATCGGGGTGCAGCCCCCGCCCCTTGTTGTGATGCTATCATCATACGTCAACCTGTCACCATATTTATGATGTCACCTCACAGCAGTGACTAGTCATGAGTTGCAGCGGCACTCTAGCGGGTGGTGCTGTCAGTTCCTCACTGCTGCTCTGCTCTATCGAAGAGGACCAGTGCTGCATGAGGTAAACACCTCACACATATAGGAAGCCCTCACAGTGCCACACCAAAATGACAGCAGCCAGTCACAGTGCCAGAACATGGTGTGGTCACCTCACATCCATGCTTTGGTATGACAAGAGTGCCCAGTCCCACAGTACATGGTCGTCCAGCAGCAAGCCCTGACCTGCTGTGTCTGCGATGGCCCTGAGCACTGGAGCATGATGTCCACAGAGCTCTTCCAAGGAGGGTGGTTCAGAAGGGAAGGGGTTTATTCCCTCCCCGGGTAGCCCAGTTATTTTTGACCCCACTCAAAAGCATAAGCCTTCTCTATGTTAACATACCATCTGCCTTGATGTTAGGACTGCTTGTTCTTTAAAACAGGTGCTGACTAAAAATAAAGTCAATATATTTTCCCACCTCTCCTAGGACTAACAAGAGCTTTCTTTTCTGTGATTTTAGAAAAACGCACCTGTAATTTTTTCATAAATCAATGTAATGTATCATATAGACTAGATGACCTCAGTCTCCTTTAATTTGAAGAGGATACAATTCTAGATAAACAGTAAAAGGGGCCTTTGCATCATTTACCAAAACATGTTGGATACCAAGTTATGTATTCTTGGCATCTAGGTCAGATTATCGCTATGTTTTTTGTTATGATTTGGGTTCTTTTATGTGGTTATAAAAAGTACTAGAGCAGTTTCCAGTAAGAAGCTCCCGTTACAGTAGCTTGTCATAACACTTTCAAGCTATTAACCTACATAAGCATTCAGCCATCTCCATTTAGAAGCAACCCTGCAGAGGAATATCATAAAGAAAGCTTTACTAGTCAAGGCTTTAGTTACTAAAATACAGCAATTAAATATGATTTCTGACTGTTCCAAAATAACAAATAAGCAGAGAACTTCACGTGTTTATCTGCTATCTACAAACCTCAAAGAAATCGGTTGAAGTGTGCTTTTACAAGTACCTACACTGATAAAATAGGGCTTTAGTCCTAGCTTGAAGACGTACTTAGTATTCTCTTATTTGCTGGTATAAGGCATAGGGGTTTTTTTATATATATACATTCCAGTATCTGTAGTTCAGATACTATATTAAATGCAAGTTTATGGCAATTTTTTTCTTGGCCAAGGAGGCAACTTTATGACCATAAACAGCACGTGTAAAATTACAGACACAGCTGCTATTTTCACCTGCAGGAAATTTCTTCCCACATTCACCTACCTCAGTGGGAGGTAAAATACAAAGGCTTAATCAATAGTTGGTGTGAACTACAGTAGGAGCTACAATCAGACATTATGCTGCTATATCAGTTCGTGTCTGGCAAAACACTGATGAACAGTCACCAAATTCAATTATCCTGTACTCATGTGCATCAGAACGACAGTGATATGGAGCAAACTATTCAAACCTGACACATTATTTTGAAACATAGCTGCTGGATAAGTAAGGTGTGCCGACCTGGGAGACTTGTGTGACACAAAACTAACCCAAGGAACAGACGAAAGAACTCTGATACCAGGATTTAGGCAAGACTGGGGGAGAACACTGTCTCTCCTACTTGTATCAGAGTACTGCAGTGTTGTACCTGTGTTCACCCCGAGATGCGGGGTCATCAAATTAAACAAACAAACAAACAAACCCCAAACCAAACTGCAAAATAAGAAGAATTATATAAACTTTTAATTGCATTGTAATTTCATTGTACACTCTTCAAACAGAAATATCACTTGAAAGACATCCAGTTCCCTTATTTTGTTGCACTGTACATGTTATGCAAATAAGAGCTGGAGTGGCATACAAAACAAAAAGTTGCTCTGACTTTTCAAATAATTAGATGAAAGAAACAGAAATTTAAAACATAGCTGGGAATTTACAGCAACAGAAGAGCTTCGCAAAAGACTGGTTAAATACCAAACACAGATGCAAAGAGGGGAGGAGAAGCTGGGGAGGAAGAGGGACAACAGACTTCCAGTTTGAGGCTGAAGTAGGAAAAAAAACCCTAACAACTGTACACAAGTGTCAACATGCTCAGTATTTACACTCTGAGCATTAACAATGCTACAAATAAGCAATGTACTAAAAAATAACTTAAAAAAGCTATACAATTGTAGTTATAAATACTATATCTTTAAAACTAGTTAAGTAGTGTAGGCTAAAAAATGTTCACAGTTACTCAACAGAGAGCTGTATATATATATATATATATTGCACAGTAGAAAAGTTCATTCAGTATACCATGTGTAAACAATTTTTATCTTCTCCTTTGGCAATTTCAGGACTTAAGAGGAATATTTGCTGTGAGCAAAAGCACTTGGGTACAAGGCACATCAAAAGCTTTTAAAGCTGCAAGATAAATCCTTCTGACACTTTCCAGTTAGCACTGTCATTCTCTTTAGAAAAACGTGTACCTATCAATTCAGAACAACACATTTCTGCAAGTATAACTCAGAGGTCTGGTGACAAAAACATCAGCTGTTCTTGGCTGTTATTCTACAGTAACAGATTTGGCCAAATTTCTTGGAAAGTCCACCTAGAATGAAGAGACAGACTTTCAGTATATGACAGAGTAATACTGACATTCTGCATTTGACAGTTCATTTAGTGGGCTTTTTTTAGGCTTCCTAATGAGTTCTGCTTTATTCTAGACACATTAACACACACAAGAGACCATAGATCTGCAGATAATGACTCACTGTTGAATTCATCCTTGCTTCCAAAACCCTCCTAACAAATACATACTTGTTTTGCCCAGGGTACCTTTCCAAAGCAGTCATCATTATCAAACTGACACACCTAGCCAGCATCAATAAACTAAGCTGTACAAAGCACTGAACTATTTTAGATTAAAGTGCAGTATCACAGTTTAAGATTTAGTTCTCTGAAAAAGTCCTACCTGCACTTTAACTAACCTATTTTTTTTTGAAGGATATCAATTAAAATTTAAAGCTGAAGAATTGGCACTGAAATGCCACCTCTACTACCACAGTCACTATGAGCTCCACTATTATCATAGTTCTTTGTTAGATATGCCACATAACTGGGTCTCTCACTTTACACTGGTAGAAGGAAGTTCAAAACTGCACTAACTGGAGTGCTAAATATAGAAAGCACTTACATCATATCCTCTGAGAACAGCCAGGTGGAATGAAAGCAACTGGAGAGGAATAACACTCAAGACTCCTTGAAGGCAGTCAACTGTATGAGGCAGCTCAATGGTTTTGTAGGCAAATTTTGAGCTTTCTGTGTCTTCTTTAGAACACAAAATGATTGGACGACCCTGAAAATAAAATTTTGCACTGTTAAGAGCTGGCTTAGAACTGCTTTGAAATATTGGTTCACACCATGCCTGTAGTATGCTTGAAGACACTCAGGTAACTAACAAAGACAATGCCAGTCTTGCATAACGACTTTCGTCATTCACTGTTTTGTGAGACTTTAATGTTTTCACCCTGTGGAGTTGTAACTTTATTCTACTTGCATCAAAGCAAACAAACAAACAAAAAAATCCAAACAACCCACATGCAGTAAGTTTTCACTACTGGTGTTAACCTGTAACGACAACCTACAATGCAGATATAGCATCTTATTTATTCTACTTGCATCAAAGCAAACACAAACAAAAAAACCCAAACAAACAAACAAAACCTCAAACCACCCTTCACCAATACATTCTTTTCCTGAGGCACAGTCAGCAGCAATGCAACATGCACAATTTCTTTCCCTATGACATTGTACTAGTTAAACAGCTTACCTGTCGAGCAGTGACCTGTTGCAGAGCATTCTGGCACTTGGTGAAACAAGGATCCTTCATTATCACCATGATAACGGGCATTTGTTTATCTACTAGGGCTAGTGGCCCGTGTTTCAGTTCACCAGCCAGGATACCTTCAGAGTGCATATAGGTGATTTCTTTTATTTTCTAAAAAAAGCAAGTGCCGTCAAGTTACTAGTAAATCAAATGAGAAATAAAAGCCACAAGAAGCAGAACACCAAGGCTGTACATCTGCCACTTAAATACAGACATACGGCATCAAGTTGGTATTTTCAAAGATCAGTTAATAGTGAAAACAGATGAGCTTGTCTGCTGGGACTTCTAGCAGGCTGCTGCTGGAAGCAGAGCCTGCCCATGCAATTTGCAGACAGAGAAATGGAGTAATCAACAGGAACCTTAAGAAATGAACTCCCAGCATAACTGTGGTTAATGCAGTCTGTGTTTAACACTTCAAACCTCTGTGAGGGATGGATGTATGTCTATTCTACCAAGATGTTCATAACATAATTTATGCATTTCCTACATGGACATCTCATCTGAGTATCATTATACTGTGTTTTTCTGATGTTATTTTCAAGTGAGTCAGCATTTTAACTTGTTTGGGCTTTTTAAAATACTCATTAAACACTGAATTTACTATGCAAAAGAAACAAGAAATTGATATCATATCCAGGTTCACCTTATGTATGTGTTCAATTCAACAGGACTAAAAGTTCTCCATTATACATAGCAGTTTTACTGCAGCAGAATTAAGTTGTAATGAAATATTAGAAATAAATTAGGTTGCAGATGCCACAAAAGTTCATTTTAAATAACATCCAACAATATTGAGAGGTTCCTACCAGAGCTCCTTCCAGACAAGTGGCATAATTATATCCACGACCCATAACCAGCAGTGATCTTTGTTTGTACAGTTCAAGAGCCAAATCATGTATCTTCTCATCCAAAGACAAAACTTCTTTAATCATCTCTATTGGGGCACACAAAAAGGATGTATAATTTTTTTTTTAATTGGAAAAACCAGTTTGCTTGTAGTAGGATGTTCTAATGATCTATTACAAGAAATATTCTTCACATAATTCAACTGTTAACTTTGCATCTTTGCAACTCTGACTGCAGTTCAAGGGTGTTTTCTCCAGCCTTATTTACAGTAACAATTTTAAGCAACTATTGGTTTAAGCAGTGTTCATACACCTCATTTGTATTTCTAAAGGAAGTTGTGAACATCCGTTTTAAAGTCACCCTGAATTAGTTCCTTTTCTCTATCCTGATTTAAAGTGAAAGGCTTTAAAAATTTCAAATCATCAATTTAGGAGATCAAGTAATATTTCTCATACAAAACTACCTTACTGTAATTAGAAAACCCAACCCATGAAAATTCTGATCTTCCTGCCAGGTTTCCTGAAAGGGTACTTGCAAAATTGGCAATTATTTTAGAAACTAATAGTCCATTTTTCTCATGTTGTCTACCTTTTGGCGGGAGTGGGGGTGGGGGGAGCGAAACTTAAATAAGGAAGAAACATCCTCAAGTAATATTTTATATTGCCCATTAAACAACATCCTCCATCCCTCCTCAAACCCAAAATATCGATATACCTGGCAATGATTTTAGTCCACTAATGATTTCCTGTCTCCTTTTCTGCAAGGAAATTCTGTCTTCAGACATCATTAGGCCAAACATGACAAGAGACACAAACTGGCTGGTATAAGCCTGCAGACAAAACAAAACATTCAGCATCTAAGTCTGCAGAGAGTTAGTATGATCTTGGTTTGAAGTGCTACAATTAAAATTTTAATTGGATTCCACAGGGGTGAAGTATGAAAAGTCAAACACTGAAGAGCAGTTACCTTTGTGCTTGCCACACCTATCTCAGGTCCTGCATTGATGTGTACACCACAATCAGTCTCCCTGGATATCGAGCTTCCAACTGTGTTTGTGATGCCAACTGTCAGAGCACGACGTTCTTTACAGTACCTCAAGGCCATAAGTGTATCTGCAGTTTCACCTGGAAAACATTTACATCTTGACTTCAGGTTAACAGAGGATAGTAACGATTCCTGAAAAACATAAAATTCTACACAAGTGTGTTCTAAATAACTGCATCCACACCTACACAATGCAACATGCAACTGTAAACAATCTTTCAGCACTCACTCATTGTCTATATACTTGAAGCGAGTCTGAAAGAAACTCTCACTCAAAACAAATCTGGCCCAATAGCCATCATCCTCCTCTGCAACATGCAGAAAGTAGTAAATCATTGGCTTTTAAAAATTTTTCTAGTTTTCACTCAACTGAAGACAAACGGTAAATGCATCTCACCTGACTGACTTATAAAAAAGCACACATCGTCTCTGAATACAGGCGTGTTTCTATCCAGGAAGTCACTAGCAAGTTCCACCATCACTGGTAATTCAGTTAATTCTTCCAATACTTGTCGAGTCTGTAATCAAGCAGCACACAGTATTTGTTAATATTGCCACCCATAAAAGTATTTACAGCTTAAGAGTCAGATATGATCTAAATGGATTCTTATGACAAAATCTGATAATTACAGCTCACAAAAGTTTCAAAAGCTAAGGTGAAAAATGTTAATTTCTGGCATGGTAGGTAACAGCAGTAAAGTATTAATAAAGAATGCAGCACAAAGGAAAACTAAACAAAAGGGTGAGACCCCTCATGAAAAGCAAAGTTTGAGGTATAGAAGGAAAAGCAGATGAAGAATTATTATCTAGCAAGTAGGAGTTATATATGCATTTCAGCTAAGGCTGAACATACAGCTACTGCAGCATGGTAACTGGTCCCACAGCCAATAATGATCAGTCTTCGGCATCTTCTGATTTCTTTCAAATGATCCTTCAGGCCCCCCAGCAGAACTGTAAACAAACAAACAGGCAAATATCAATGGTGTATTTTATTTCCTAGTTAACATGTTCAAAATTTGCAGGCTTAGTACAGCTTGCACGCCCATTGTGAATTACCTGTGCTGCTCTCAAAATTCACCCTGCCTCTCATCGTATTGACAACTGATTCCGGTTGTTCAAAAATTTCCTTTTGCATGAATGCACTGAAGTTACCTGTTTAGAAAAACATTACATGGTAATGCTTAGGTTTGTTATTTGAAGTCTATTACAGTTACAAAGAGATGACTTTTAAGACAACCTGTGGTAGCAAGCTAACTTGACTGTGTTAGCTTAAACAAAAGCTTAGGAAGAAAGGAGGGATTGGTAGCTTGCTCTATTAAGTTGGCTTCATTTCCCAACACTGACAAGGTAACCAAATTCCTTTTTAAGGAAATTTCTGTATTCCATTTCAGTTCTTAGTTCACAGTCACGAGAAGTTTGCCAACAGCTACAACAACATGTTAACATTAATTATTTCTTCACTCAATACTGAGATGAATAGAAGTATCTATGACTTTTCCAAGGCTTAAAGACCTTCCCTTGGTCTTTAAGCTTGGAATTGTCAGCTCCCAGAACAAACAGCCTAAATATCAGGTCATTTTCAGAACAAATTAGCAGTTTCCTGCCTTATCTACTACACAAACAGTAACTATCAATCTTTTATGATACTCAATTACAGATGTTTCAACCCACCCTTCATGATTTGCTGTAATTCCATCTGTAAGGTTTGGATGGCCCGGGAAGGATCATCACTAGCTGAACGCTCAAGACGGTGAATTGAAAGCTTCCCATCAGTTACTGCTGCGATGTCATCATCTTCTAAGAAAATTACTCTGTTGGTGTGCTCAATGATAGCACTACAGAAAAAACAAAAGACAAACCTGACACGTCAGTAAGAGTTGGAGCAGCACTCCTCAAAACAATTAAATATGCCACACTGCACTTCCAGCCTCACTTCTACCTTCCTTTTGGATATAACTACAGACAGAGCCATCTTAAAGGAAATGGCTCCATCTGCTGCTCTTCCTGCACTTTAACAGGAACTCGGAGCAGAAGAATCAGGAACCACAGCACCTCGCATCAGCAAGTTTCTGCTGATCCAATCTTGCCTTCCAGGGTCTCTGATGGACCCCTAAGTTCAGGATCTTGCTTCCAAGAGAGACAAACATGTACCTGATGTCCAGGTTCCTGCTAAGTTTGGAACAAGACCACTATTTCCTCCTCTGATAGCTAGATTAAAACGCCAAAACCCAGACTAATCTATAGTCTGTCTGCTCCAACACTTTGTCATTTGCACCAAACTTCCCCTCCTATACAGGATTTGTTTTACATAGAGGGTGGTAATTGGCAGATATTTACAGTTCAAGCCTCCCTTTTTTTCCCAAGTACCTGAGCCTGTGGGCTTTATGAAGTTACCTGGATTAGAAACTATCCTATCAGAAAACAATGGTAGAGCAGCAAGATAGCATAAGATTTCCAGAACTATCTCACTTCTAAACAAAAACAGTATTTTGAGAAGCATTAATACTTTTACTACCTTGCATCTGAAGCAAAGAAAAATTCTACTGCCTTATCCCCAACAGCATGAAGGCAGGTAGAGCTGTCCAGTCTTTTCGTCCGTGAACTGCATATTTTCTTCACATTCTCAATGTTGCCTATTAAAGAAATGAGACACATTTTAAATGCAAGAATAGATCTGTTCAAGTTAGAGTTACAGACTACACAGGTTCAAGGTATCACAGTTACACAAATATTTTGGGGGCATGGAATTTTTATACAAACTACACATTCAGTAGTATTAAAAATAGAATATACTCAGCTAAGAAGCTATTTGGGGCATCAGCTGGTAGTTTTGTAGTACAAAGACCAATTAACCTAATTTCTATTCATAAAGTAACAATAATTTTAGCTCTTAAAAACAACGTAATTGGATTTATCAACTTACATGTTCTATATAGAACAGGAATTTGTTCAGTGGAGAGCTTGTACTTGCTTCTAACCCCAATGAGCAAAGGACTCCCTCTCCTACGAAGGAAAACCACACAAGTTTATAAAGAAAAAGGTGCATACAAAGAAGTCAAAGGAGATCTGTACAGTTGAAAGACAACATCCCTTCTAGCTTCTTAAGTAGGAAGATGCTCCTCAGCCTTGATCCTAAAGCCATTACATGGCAGGAGTTATATAAACTTGGTTTGTTTCTGTAAGATTTGCTAAATATTATTATATGAATAAGCACCGTATGCCTTGGTGATTCTTTCCCCATGAACTACACCCAGTTAGAGGAAAATATATATGAACTAGTTGTCTTCCTTCCAGTAATCACAAAACAGCTTCGCACGGGCACCAGTTTGAATGTTGTTGCTAAACAAAACTTACTCTGCCTCTGAAGTGAGCCAGCAATAAGCTTTAGCTCTCTCTACTATTGAAATACTTTTCCACCCTTTAGCCTTTTAAACTCAGAAGTATCAGCTGCACCTCTGAAACTGTACAATATTAAGATCATTTTAAAATTATATGGGTCACGTGCCATATTGAAGAGTTTATTAATATCTTTCTCACAGGAATAAAAGAGTAATTTATGGTCCCCCCCAACACCTCAGATTACAAGTTTAGCTTCTCTTAATCTCCTCACTCCTAAAAACACAAACCTGAACCACATATAGAACAGTTCATTTCAGTAGATGTTCTTCAGTTACAGCTGGCGTTTTCACAATTTTAACATAGTCCCATTTCAGACCACAGAAGCAATGGGCTTTTTGGTTTTAGTATAAAACAGTCTTTATTCCCACTGCTAGTTCACTTGCTACTTTAATATCTTTCTATTTCCTGAAAGTTGTTTTCCAAGTCATAAATAAAATTAGAACTTATACAGAAAAAAACCCTATGACAGCTATAGAAGACTATTTGTATAACCTATTAGTATGACGGCATTTCAGCCAACCCAAACACCTTTCTCTCGGTCTTTATTCAATGTGAAGTAAAATTGAACCATACCCTTTCCTCCCCTTTTAGATACAGGAGAAATGTTAGCACGCTCTTAATACAACTTTAGAAATAGAAGATATGCAGAGCTTATTTATTGACACACTGTAAAAGAGAAAAGGACAGACTAGGGGGATGAGTTTGTAAGTGGGTACATTCTCCTGAGTGTGTCATTTAGATGATCTCCCACCTAAAGTGTATTTGCATGAAGCAAGAAAAAAAATCATCTGATTACTCTTCACTACTGCCTTTGCATCTTCAAAAAGTAGTCACAGCTAATTTATTAAATAAAAATCAAGAGTATAGAGAATCAACACAAGTCTCTGGAAATTCTGTGACCTGCAGTCAGTACAGCTCAAATTAAGTTACATTTAATAGTCAGTTGAAGAGATGCTCAGCAGAGTTTTGCTGCACTTCACAAGGATTCCACCAGTGCAGCTACCTATCTTCTGAGTTTTGGTTAATTAAGCACTATAAACACCAGTATTCTAGTAGCCTTTTTTTTTAAAGGGATGTTAGCATTTATTTTAACCTAAGCATGAATTATGTATAAAATGGACTTTTACTAACCTGGTAGCAACAGCTTCACCTGGGTAATGGATGCTCTTAAAAACCAATGCAAAAGCACCTTCCTGGAAACCATGCAAACAGAAGAGAAAAAAAAAAGTCTTAACTTATCTCAATTAGATGCATATCTCATTAAACGGAGGCCCCTCTTCCTGAAGGAGCTGTGAAGGGAAGCTCTTTACTATTATCAGGAATCTCTTCCTGGAGGGCAGATTGCACCTTTAAAAGAATTGGTCAGGAGCAGAACAGGCTAACATGGTCAGGGAGCAGAACAAGCTAACACCCACGTAACACTGCAAATGCTGAAGGATCAGGAAGTGAGCACTTAGCCTCTCTTTATAAAGGCTCTTCTAAAGCAAGGGTTAAGAACATCTCTGAGATGTTACTCATAATCAACACAAAAACTGTTAGACATGTACTTTTAGGAAGACTTTTAATAAGAATGTGCATGTAGCTCCATTTTATTATACATTTTCAGCTAGAATTTTGGAGTTCCAGCTTCTAGTTTAAGCAGCAAATTCTCACTCATGTATTTTAAAGGAAAACACCTTCCACAAAAAAACAACAAACAAAACCACAACACAAGAACAAAACCAAGAACACACAATCAACCACTCTATACTATTAGCGCAGCTTGCAAACTTGAGGAGTATTCTAAATGCAGGAGCAAAAGGCCCCGCACCTTGCAAACAGAAGAGAGATGGTCACATTCCCTTCTCTCACAGGGACTCTGCTGAGATTTCTCCACTCTTGTTCTGTGGTGGGGTGAAACAATCCTTGCCCTCAACAAGGTGGCTGCACCACTATTCCCTCTTGACCCATACAGGCTGTTAATTCGTGTGTATGCCAGCCCTGCTCTAGGGAAATCCCACAGAGCTGCTTTAGAGAGGACAGGGAGGTGAAAAAAGTGTAAGAAACTGCAGAAAGAGGAGGGAAAACATCTGCCCGGAGACTGGGGGAAGAAACAAAGCAAGCTTTCTCCAAGTTTGAAATGCATCTGTCGAAGTTTTTATGCGTTCACATACTAAGTAACAGTAGATTCCCACTTCACAGTTTAGGATACGTCATGAACCCGTACACCTTGTTAGATCTATTTCCAAATACGGAAGCCACGGCATACTATTAGACAAACTTGAATCACAGCAGTGTTTTAACATGATCAGAATAGCCTTTGAGAACACACTGCCCTTTGACAGATTCCAACCCCCAGAGACTCCTACAAATTTTTTTTTAATTAAGCTGTTTCACTAAAAAGAAAAAAAAAAACAAACCACCCTGTGATAACCTCTTTCTTTAATTAAAAAAGAAAAAAAAAAAGGAAAAAAAGAAAAAAAAAGGAAAAAAGAAAAAAAAAAAAAAAATCCAAAATCCAGTGCTAATGCAATTTAAAGACTTACTTTTCAAAAGACTTTGAAGTTTCCAAACTTTTAATCTAATTTCTTGGTCTATTAAGCATTGTTTAGAGGCCAAAAAGTGTTATTTGCAGCACATTCTAAGGACTCCTGCAGAGGATCTAAATGCCTAAATGCAGACTACTAAGGAACCTCACAAATAACTTATACCATAGAATAGGAAAAAAGGAACTTCCCACTTACCAACTGCTGAATAACTCTTTCCACCAAGGCTGAAAAACTGGTGTCCTCACTCTCTCTGTTGTCATACATGTATTTGATCAGTTTGGGGATTGTTTCTGTATCAGTTTCAGATTCGAATTCATAGCCTTTGCTCTCCTGAAATACCATATAGAAGAGTAGAAAGTTTTCATCCTCAGGCAAGAAAGAGCAAAGAGCCTTTAAGCTGTCTCCCACCAGAAACTGCACAGTAAGAGTGCTTGGAGCGTTACACCAGGCTAGTACATATATATCACTATAGACAAAATATAAGGACTCAGCCTCTCATAGCTTACTCTTCCAGAAATACTGTAATAAGACATGTCGTAAGACTTGCTCAGCATCTGTCAAGCAACAAGAGACAGGAGGGAGCCTACTCTATGCACCCTCTAAAACAATTTGAGCACAAATTGCTAATCTACTCATAAGTACTTTGCATTTAGGATTACAAGAACATACTGTACTTCACCAGCTCCCACATGTGTTTATTAGGCAGACTTCTTTACACTACTATTTTATAGATGATATCAAGAAACTTAATTCAGATGCCAACATAGTCATGGAAGACCTGACAGTAGTTGGTAGGGCCATTTACTTTCTCATTTTAGAATCAAGTTGCCACAGGCTCACCAGAAATTTTCTCAGGTCCTTATAATTTGTGATGATTCCATTATGGATAACAACAAATTCTAAAAGAAAAAAAAAAAAAATCCATCAGTAATGGAAAATTAAGATATTTAACTCACAATACAAAATTAGAGGGAAAAAGTTTAGAAGTACACTAGAAACTACCTACTATAGCTTTCACACAGTTTATCGTAACATGGACAACAGAAAGCAGAATCTTGCAAATTCTGAAGGCACACGAAGGTTGCTCCAAATCATCAAGACAATTTTAAAGTACATCCAGTAGAATAGTACCAAGCCATCTCAAGTAAAAAAACATATGAAATCTCCCTTTTCCAGCCCAGACAATATTAATGCACTTACATTTTAAAACAAGAATGCTGTCCTTTGACTAACTTTTTGACTAACTAACAATTTTCAGAAAACAGATCTCATTAATCTTTCACAGTGGCTATTTATCTAACTTAGATAGAGTGGCAACAGCTTAGTCCTAATACAAAATAGATACCATAACACTAGTAAGAGAGTACCTATGTACTATGTGGGTTCACTATTTCAGACTCATACAGTTCCAGACTGCTGCAGATATTACTTACCATTCCTTTTATCCGATCTCTGAGGGTGACTGTTTATTGCACTTGGTACTCCATGGGTCGCCCAGCGAGTATGAGCAATTCCAAAATGCGTTTCAAAATCTGCTTTTGAATCCAGGTCATCTTGTTCTATACACAAAAACTTCAATTTACTGAATATTTAAAGTTGAGTCTCTCTCACACACACATACCACTAGCAAAACACTAAGATAATTCCTACAGGCAAAAATCTAAAAGTTATCTTCTCGCTTTCTTTTAAACCATTTGCTTTCTTGACATTACACTTTAGATAGTTCAAACTACTGTGATTAAAACTTTGTTTGCCAAGACTCGAGCATTTTCGGCCAATACTAACAATTAGACTAACAGACCACATAACTACAAATTATAATGTAAATGTATTAAAACACTACTTCAGTTCTTCACAGATGGAAGCACTGTATAAAGCAGATTGTGATGACAGCCAGATGCTTAAATGCTCGTAAATTCTGTCGGAGTCCATGTTCTGATGTTACAGCTCCCAAGCACAGAAATCATACAAGTAAAGCACCAAGGGACCCCAGGTCTTCAACAAAGAAGCAATTAAAAGAGAGGAGAGTAGATTGATAATTTCACAGCACTATACCTGAAGATCAGCTTGCTTTTCAAGTGCAGATTTGGGGGGCACAAACAATTTAAATGCTGTTGGATTACACAATGCAGTTATTTGTGGTACAAAATCATAACTGTAATTTCATGGTCTGACTTTCTGCTGAGATGCAGATATTATCTGACTGGGAGGCCAAAGTAAAGGGGTAATTTTTACAGACACTTACTGTACAACTCTTCTTCCAGGGCCTTTACTTTTCCTCTTTTCTTAACTAGTTTGATGAACCTTTCTTTATCTTCATTATTATTTCCATCAATTGCCACTCCTACAGTACAGGACACAATCACAAGTGTGATTTAAAGCATGAAATATACTGGATGAAAAAAGGCTGAGAAAATACAGACAATCACACACTAGTGAAACAATTATTTTTAAATGATCCTTCAAAGTGATATACTTGAAGTCTGTTGCTAGAGCTGTGTGTGTTCAAATCAAACTCCATTAAGTCTATATCCACTGCACAGATGAAAATATGCACAAGCCATCTCAAATTTTGCCTGAGGACAGTCTGATATATTTTGCTCAATTAAACTGGTCAACTCAAATTTAAAGACAAATTTCATCTTCCTCATCCTTTCACCGGGACTCACATGCAGAAAGAAGGTTGAGGCACAAACTACATAACCCTGTCTGGAGGTTGTCTTCCTCACACCTTGTTTGCTTTTCTTACTTGTGCTAAACCTCAACCACCATCTGATTACAGAGCTAAATACCCAATTTAAAGTCCTGAGAAAAGTTGAAGAAACTCCTATAACCAAGGTAATTAGTTCTGATCTTTCAATCTGCAGGATTAAAAAAAAGAAAAGAAAGAAAGAAAAATCCAACACACAGAAGTTAAAAGCACCCAAAAAGTCACATAAGTAGCTACTGGTAGCTAAAATTAATTTGGGGAGTTAGTTTACATACCTGCAGAGTCATATCCTCTGTATTCCAGTCTCTGTAATCCTTTTATCAGGGTTTCAAATATTTCCTTTCGAGTCCGAGGCACTCTGTAGTTTAGATAAGCAAAAATTCCTGTTTAAAGAGAAAAGGGGAAGGGGGAAAACAAGAAGCAAAGAGATTTTTTTTTTTTTTTAGAGTTTGCATCCCTTCACATTCAGTTTAAAACCCTTTAAAACCAGTATCACAGAGGGAGACCCAACCTCCCATTTAGTACAATTCTGGGGTTTTAGATGGAAAGAGTTCAAATACAATAAAGGAATGGGGACCCTTATTTTCAGCACGCAACACATGATTTCCTGGCCGGTTTTGCTCTCCTCATATTACCCACCAAGAGTTAAACAGTTGAGAGAGCTTAAAAAAATTCTACTTTTCATGAAAACCACAGCTGAAAATGGGAACATTGTGATCTACTTCATATCCACGTCTAAAACTAGACATTCAAAGAAGGAATATATTCGCCAGTACTAACACAAGGAGACTTTTGTAATCAAACTCATGGCCTTAAATACCCACGGGTAGGTACTAGGCACAACATCTACTTCTGAAAGGCTCCAGCTTAATCCCACATACAACAGTCACTTCAGCAGGAAGAGAACAGAGAAGAACACATAAAGAAAGGGCAGAAGTCAAAAGGATAGGACAACAAAGGAAAGAAACAGAAGATACAAAACCAGGGTCACCCAAAAAACAAGCATTCACCCTTTGCGCTGCCTCCAACACAATGCTGCATGCCAAACCCAACTCAACAGAGACATAAGATCCGTTTTCTCGCTCCGTGTTACTCAGGTCAACTCTTACAGAGAGATCCTAGGAAAGACATGAACTCACTCCTCGCCTACTCGGCAAACAGCCTGGAAGAGTCTGCAAGTCTGATTCCTCTTCTCTTGAGCAGGCCAGTCATCAACCAAGAAGTGGCTTTTTGGGGTTCTGGGTTGGCAAACCCTTCCCTTTTTTTTTTTTTATTTTTTTGAAGGCAAAATTACAAAAGCATTTTTCCATTAAAAGGAGTTTGGGGGATGTTACTTTATCTTTAGAAAAGGTGTAACAGAAAGGTCATCTGCAAAGCAAAACACAACCGTTCTTTTTGTCTGCCTACTTCTCTTCCTGGGACTTCTGCATTTATAAGGTTAGGTTAGGCCCTTTCAACTCTTGCAAATCTGTACCCCAACAAAACATTAACGCCTAATTTCACTGCTTCAACAATTTCTCCATGCAACAAGTCAGGACTGGAGACTACAGTTAGCAAACCCCAGACTTCAAGAGCTCACAGATAAGCAGTTCAGACAAACAGTGTTTTAAATAGAGAAAGCCTTTGTTTGAAATTTAACACCCTCTTCCCCCTTCAATTAAGGCTTTTGAACTGTAAATGGCTGTAGTAAAGAAGCTGTTATAATGATACACCAATAAATCTCCCTTATAAATATTGTTGTGAATTCAGTTACTCCACTGGTTTTAAGCCATTAGGACTGTTGATTTGACAGGGAGACTAAAAGACTATTACATTGGTCTCTAAATTTAGCTTGGAAGGATTAAAGGGTGGAAAATGCTTTTCTGCTACCGAAGCGAGATTTATGATGAACCCAGGCTAATTATTTCTAGAGTGTCCAACATTAACAGAGGTATTAAGACAATAGTTGCATTTCAAGAAGTAGTTGGGAATTTGAACAGCTAAATACTGTTTTTCATGGATTCTTTGAAAAATAATGTCTCTGGTTATATACAGTCACCTTAGACTGAGAGCTTGTTGATCATTTTTCCAGACAGATATGTACCGTTTTCTGGCTCTATCTACAAACCTCAAGAGCAGCATTCTTCAATTTCTTCAACACAAATTTCTCAACATCATTCCAAAACATTGCTACACACCTCATTTCAGATTCAGCTCTACTTTCTAGGCCAGATTTCACAACGTGTAAGACACATCAGCCTTGTATGTTCCATGTGGCATCTTTGACTACAGAGAGCTCCAGGAAAAACCCTCCTTTGGGACCATCCCTACAATGCTACCACTGTGCTGCAATTGTTAAAAAGATCCTTGTTTCCAGGGAACTGTAGCTGTGCTTCCACACACATGAATTAGAAGACACAGAAGTCACCAGAGGCCATTTACAAAGAAAGCAATAGCCCAACTTCTCAAGGAATATATTATAAACTTTTTCAGTTAAAAGAAATAAATCTTACTCTCAGAACTGTTTCTCTAGGACTTTTCTATTTCATCATTTACCCACTTGTGTATTTTCTTCCCTATTCAGTCATCATTTTGGCTAGATTTAAAGCACATTGCTCAACTCATGTAGAAACAATTTTTGATAAAGACTTTTTGTAGCTTAATTCCTTCTGGAAGCAAACCAAAAGGACTGAATCTTTGTTGAATCATACTCATGATAAGAGAGTTTTGTGATGCTCGCAAGTTACTTTATAATGGCCTCCCCAAGCTATTAGATGTCATTTCCAGAGCTTGCATCTCTCCTCCCCAAGAAAGACTCAAGTACTCTCTAAGCCAATGCAATACTGAAGTGATATGCACCAAGTAATGTAATGTTTATTTGACAGCACAACATAAGCAATGAAATACTTTCTTAAGTCATACACACATTGCTCTCTTGACTTGAATGCTAAATCTAGTTTGTAACTTTCCATAATTACAGAGTTTGCATAGAACAAACTAGGTCAATCACGTATGGCTTACCTTTAGAATCAGATACTCAAAACAGAAGGTTGTTAAAACACTACTAAAACCAGCTTTAATCAGGCACAGACACTGAAAGCAAGGCTCTTCCTTCACGTGCATATTGAGACTTTAGTTTCCCCTTTCCCTTTCAGGATTGCAAGCAGAGCATCAAGAACAGGAAAAATTAATTGAGTATTTTTTGGTAGGAAAGACCCACAAGAGCTCTGGTCATTGCAAGAATTCACTGAAAATCTTCTTACATGTGAGTGTGGTAACATCTTAACTTCGTTTCCTAACAAGCATGTTTAGGGCAGTATTTAATGTCCCATGTATTTTCAAAACAGAAAACAATGGGTTTAAATCTTCACGTACTACTTGAAGCCAGAGAAAACACAACAGGACATATTTTCAACACTTAAACCTGGAAAGATAGGCAAAAATAAAACCAAAAAAGTAATTTAGAAACTGTTGGTTACAGCCTCAAGCAATCCTGCATTTCCTACAGAAGATTAGCATAGCAAGGAAGATATGGGACATCTTTCATGATAACAAATGTCATGTCTGCAAATGTCGATGGGAAGAAAACTAGCACTACTCTCACTGCACTTCATGAACTGCTGCTCTTTGCCATTTCATACTGAGTCAGTTACTCCACCCCAAGCCAGATGTTTTACCAAACTCAGTTAACACTGTTAACACCCTCATTTCCCAGTCAATATACAGCCCAGATATGCTAAGTTTTTGATATCACCATGACAAGTCTCACTACTTAGTGCTTGCCACCAACACCTTTGGTTTGCTTAGGCACTGAGCCAAGTCTCTCACCTGACAGGGTTTTGTTTAGAAGACACCGAGTTTGTCTCATTGATAACGACCTGAGTCACGTAGGAGCTCAAACACTATCACCTCCTGTTTCCATTCAAGTGGAAGAGCCTTACTGGACTCCTTGCTCTTTCTGCAGTTACAATTGAAGAGGATGTGGAGGCAGGGAAAAGGTACCTAGCTCAGAAAGTACATTTTGGGGAGCAATAACTCAACTCACTTTGTCTGTGCCTCACAAAAGGGGTTTAGTTCGTGATGGCTAAGAAATACAAGTGCAATTTTTTCTGCTTTCAACAGAGGTATCCTTCCAGACCTGAGAGGAGGTTTCAGTGAAGGGACAGGTAAAGTTTCAGTAAAATTTCCTCCATACATTGCATTAGCAGCTTCTGAACCCGCACTTTGCTTTTAATCAGATCCAAAGCATATCTAAACAATTGTACACACAATGTAGGTATTATCTTCACCATCTTATCTTTATTAGATAAAGAAGGTGAATGAACTCACATCAGTTAAGAATTAACCTCCTTCACAGCCTTTGTTTGAAAACCACAAGCTCTTCCTATCGCCACGGTTGGCAAGCGAGTCACGACTAAACCCTAGTCCTGGATGAGGAAAGACCGAGCCAAGCGCATCAAGAAGCCCACGCACCAGCCAAGGCAGCGATGCACTGAGGCGTCCGGACCAGGAGAAGCAAAGGTTAACATCGCCGCCGAGACAGCCCCAGAGCAGCTGGGCGGTGGGAACGGGCCGGTTTTCGATCCCAAGACCTAGGGACAAGCCGCCGGACACGGAGAACAGAGAGAGCCGAGGCGGTGGGGAACACAAAGGCCATCTCCTTTCCTTGGAAGGAGGGGAAGGACGGAGGAGCTTTACCTTTACCTGCCGTCACCGCAAGAACCGCTCATTCCCCCTTCCCACCCCACAAAATGGACGCAGCGGAGACAGTCCCGAACGACCCCGCTGCGGGGGGCAGCGACGGCGGGCTTCCGCACCCCGGGACCCGCTGTCCCACCGGGGCAGCCCCACACCCTCACTCCGGGGACAAAGCAGCCCTTGTCCCGGCAGAAGAGGCGGCCGGACCAGGGCACAGCTCGCTTTGTCCGCGGACACCTCTCTCCTACCAGCGACCTCCGCCGAGACCGGCGGAAGCCCCCAGCTCCGTCCCGCCCGGAGGGCGAAGGGCTACGGCTGGCTCGGGCTGCCCCCGAGGCCCTGACGGCCGGCGAGGGGCGGCAGCCGCGGCCCCGTCACTCACCGCACATGGTTGCACCACACGATCCTTCCCGCTGACAAGAAACGCGACACACGCCGACGGTCTCGCTCGGGGGACGGCCTGGCTCTTATAAGTGCGGCCGGCTCTGCCCCTGCCTCCCTGCTCATTGGCCGCGGAGCGGGCGCTAGGGCCGCTCCGCCCGGGGCCCCGAGCGGGTGCGCGGCGGGGGCTGAGCCGCAGCGCGGAGGCGGCCCGGGGGCGGGGGGGGCTGTGGAGGTTCGCGCCCTGCCCTCGGCCCAGCCCAGCCCAGCCCCGGCGGCCGCGCACGTCTGCCCGGCTCGGCTCTTCGAGGTGCCGCCGGGGGCTGTGGCGAGTAGCGGGGCCTCCTGAGCTCCACAGGAGAAGCCCGGACGGGCGGCGAAGCAGTCCGTCCTGTCAGGGAAACATGGCCGGGCTTGAGGCGGAGGGGCCGAACTTGGCAGGGGAAGGTGCCCCCGGTTTTCCAGCCTTTTCGGCCACAAGCATTTAGAAACGGACACTCAGCAGCTGACTTAATCTGCACAGGCAGGACAGAGAGAGCACCTGCGTTCGTGCTCAGCTGAAGGAGGGCCAGAAGCGAGGGCCATCGGCCACTGCCTGAGGGAGAGCCTTTCCCTGCAGTAGCAGGCTAAACTCCTGGTCGCTCTGTGTGGTCTGTTCCATTTACTTGGCAAGAAAGAAACTGCAGCTCGGCTCCAGCAGCCTCCTCCAGCCTCTTCTTCCCGGGCTGGGCTCTTTTCTGGGGGCAGAGGCTGTGAGGGTAAGGAAGGCCCCAGGCCCTGGCCTGGCAGCATCCTCTGCACAACGCACCTCGGTGCAAGTTGAGTCCTGCAGACGTGACCCATGCAGCAGGCTTTATCTTCTTCTAAAGAAACTTGTGATCTCTTATCTCAGGGAGCCTCCTCTGAGCAAAGGGAACGGTGACTTTTAAAGTCTGGGACTGCAGGCACTCACAGAAGTAGCTCAAGCCACTGTTTGAACAAACAAGTTTTAAAAAATACATTGTTTAATGATGATTCAGCCTTCTCATAGTTTCTTCTTCCTTATTAACAAGTACAAATATATTTCATATAGATGATCCTAATTAGCTCATACGTAGTTATTGAAACTCAAGCGCAAGGTGTCTTATTGACCTCGAAACTTAAAGGCTCATTTTCTCTTGCATTTCTTTTTGTAGTTCATTTTTTACATAAAGTAGTGGTTCCTTCAAACTTTGTCACTTTTGATGGAGAGGTTCAATGAAGGATAAAGACTGAAACATCAACTACAAAAAAAAATTTGTTTGTGCCACTTTAAGAAAGGGAAACTATCAATTTTAAGGCAAAACCCTAGATTTAAAGTCTTTTCAAGTCATAAAATTAAAGAAAATAGTGTTAGAAATTCTGTTTTAGTTTATAAGAAGGAATAAATGAAGTGTATTTTTTACTGCTGGTGTAAAACAACTATACACACCATGCTCTGTAAAAAACAGGTTTGTTTTCCTCCCCTCCATCCCCCAGAATAAGACCAAACAGGCCCATGATTTGTCACCATTGTCATCCCAGTTCTGTCACGGACCTGCCATGTGACATCAGACAAGTCATTTTGACACTCCATTCCTGTTTGTCTTGTCTGTTTAGGTTACTTTGCTCTTCCTCTGAAGCAACCTCTGATCTTGTGTCCCCCAGTCCAGCCCAAACAAAAGAGAAGATTCCTAATCACAGGTATACAAGTTGAGTAGCATTGCTATTTATATTAAGTGATATACAATAAATTTTTTTTTTTGCTCCCTGTGCAACCTGCATTTTAACTAATGAGTGGTGCAGACAGCAGGAAAGAATTTTTAATTTATTTTAACATCACTGCAATACTATTTGCCAAAAATCACAAGTCAGAGCCCAAGATTTCACTCATGCAAGACATTTCATGTTTCCATGTGACATTCCCGGGGAGAAAACTAAGCAAAAATGAGACTCAACTGCAAGTATGAACTGCATTAATTAGTGGTTAACGTGTCACTTTGATAACTTATCAGTCAACACGTCCCACACTCATCTGTCTGATGCCATTTGGCTGTTTCATGACGTTTTGGAAGTGCATTAGAGAATACACTAATTATTTTTACTGGTGGATTTTTTTGGCTTGAAGGGACAGATCTTACAGCACTCAGGTAAGATGATCAAACTGATCCCACCTCACCTTAAAAATTTTAAAGTCTAAAAGCCCAAATACATGAAAGTTCTAGGAAAGTGCTCTTCTCAGGTGACCATTAAAAAAAAAGTTTGTAAATTGAAGGTTGCCATTTTCATGCTATAAGAGACAGACATCTGAGAAGCAACAAGGAGGTCAACTGATACAACTTCCCATGAAAGCCTGAACGCAAATCTGGAGTTTTGGCCCAGCTGCATCTTTCTTTTTTCCATCTTCGCACAAGTGATCAAAAATAGAAGTAGGCAATAGTAGGGTACAGTGTGGAGAATACTGTATCTCTGTTTTAGCGTCAGGTAACAAGGAAGTTGCCTGGGGCACCATTAGGCAGGGGTAAGGAGCAATGAAAATCATTCAGGATGTGGTTGGAAAGAAGAGGGATTTATGCTTAGGCTCTCTCTCAGAGAGAGTTCTTACAGCATTTATGCCCTGAAAAGCAGCCAGCAGCATTTTAAGGACAGATATTTCAAACTCCATTTGCATATTCAAGAGATTGAGATACCTATCTAAAGACCTTGTTCTATTCTATCCTAGGCACCAAAGGGGACTGAATTTCCTACTGAGAGGTTTTGGTAAATTGACAGTTTTCCCAGGGAGTAAAAGGACCAAAACAACAAACAGGGGCAAGAAAAAAGTAGTAGTGGATGTGAACTGCAAAAAGGAAGAACTGTGACAAGTATCAGGAAAAAGTCAGGAGAAGCAGGCGGCAGAGGCTGGTTTATGGCCCTTTCCCTGGTGATGCTGCTGGAGTAAACCCTGTCCCGTGAGGCAGCACTGAAGTGAGTGATCTGTGTACAGTGTGAAGGATGGTGGGTGACCACATGGAGGTCCCTTCCAGCTCCAGCACTTCTATGATTATAGCTGGCTTAAAAAACTCCTTTTAAATTACCTGTCTTGGACTGCTGATTGAGTGGCTACTACATTTTCTGAAAACTAATAGCCTGTTACTAGATTCATACTAGAATACACAGCACAAGTGCTTATATTAACAACGACAATTAATTATTTTAGTTTTATATGTATATAAAAGAAAGAAATAAACTGGAGAAAAGGAATACTAGGAAGAATTCCCTTGAAGAGATTTTCTTGCTTTAAAACGTGAGAGTTGAGACACTAAAATCAGCCATTGTAAGTTACAGATCACCCTCCTCCTCAACTAGACTCCTGCACTTCTGCAATTTTTATGCATTCTTCCCAATGAAAACCTTTAAAACATTGAGAAAAGCTGAGCACTCTCATCACCATCACTTAAATTTTAGCAAAATGGGACAGTGTTATTCCCTACCAAGGCTCTCAAGAATATTTGGGCTGCCAGCTTGATCTGGATTTCTCTCTGATAACAGTGACTGCTGTTAACCAGGAGTCACTGCAGCAAAGCTGAATTTCACCGATAGATAAAACAAATGTAAGGGGCTGACCTTGCTGGCTTTCGAAGGAGGTCAGGGTCTGCAGGGCATAGTGCCTGTGTGCTTCAGGACAGGACACAGCTCCGTAGCAAAAGCCCTCTGCATCCATCTCGGCTCCACAGCGAGGTTTGAAGATAATGGGCAAGTGCCTTGGAAGTTAAGACAGAAACACCTTTCTTCTGCTGAGACGTTCAAAGGAGAGGAAAAGACGTTTGTTATATTGATGGTTCTCTTAGCGGAGGTGTCAACTAGCTGTTGACCTAGGATCTGTCTGGGACTAAGGAGTTGGTATTTTCAGTTGAAAAGCACATAATAGTAATGAACAGCTTTTCATTTGAGAAGAGGGGAGAGTTAATCATCATTCATTACTGTCAGAGAGCTGTCTTTGAAATGCTAAAAGTTATGTGTGTTAGGAGGAGTTACGCATAAATGTGAATATACGGTCATACCTATTGAGAACTGAATAACCATGATGTAATTCAATGACGGCTTTTCAGCTGGATTGTCGCGATGAGCGTGTATCATGTAAAACCAACCCGGCTAATTAACCAGATTTTTAAATACTTTAAAAACACAAAGGCACGTTTAGTAATAATTAATCTAAAGCATTATGTTTTAAATAGCATTAAGTGGTTTCCCGAGTTTTTGATGTAAATTCCTCATAACAGGAGCTGCAAATAAGTTAATGGGAAGTGTCAGGGAGAAGAAGTAGTGTTTGGAAAAGTCCGTGGATTTTTCAAGCAAGCTAGATTTTGGTGCTGGATTAATTTTCTCCACCTGTTGTACGGTCCTTCAGGTCGAGAGTGAGAAATGCTGACAAAGCAATACAGATATATGTATACTTGCCCTCCCCTGCCCCATTTCTGGAGATCAGGACGATCCAGGCAGTATTTTTTGTAAATACAGGATTCTCACAGATTACATGGGGTTCAAGGAAGCAAAGCAAGCTGCTTGCAATAGCTGGGCAAAGCATGCCCATATAAGAAATCAAAAAGCTTAAATTCCAAAGATAAAGAAAGCATTAAAAGAAATCCTTAATTCTTTCCAGTATACACCAAATCATGGCTTCACTGAAAGTATTCGAACAAGGAGCTCACTGTAAAATTAAAAAGGTACTGCAGCTACTCCATATGGCTCACGCAGCTAAATCACTCCACAGGACCAGCTGCAGCATCACCTCTTGCTTCTCCATTCAAGGCAAGCTTTGCACTCCCTCCCCAGTTCCTGTAGATCCCTCCTGGCAGCACCCACCCTCCAAGAGCAATAAATAATTCTGCACTTCCCAAGCTGCATTGGCTCACTCAACACCATGGAGCAGGGTGAAGTGCAACTTCTCTGCTGCTCTGGTGCATTTTATTTCTAAGCATATGAACCTGGCTTGCTATTTTGGTAAGAACAATTTCATTCCATTCTTCTCTTGATTTGTTTTCACAGCTTTAATACTTCAAGGATTTAGACTGGCCTTTCAAAAGAACACCTTTGAAGCTAGAAAATAGTTTTGCTGCTGGCTGCCCTCTGGTTTGCCCTTTAGACAGTTCTCTGGCAAAAAGCTTCTGATTTTGCAAATCAAAACCTGCTGTTTTCCAGAACACATACCTGCATTCTCCACAAAGCAAGGCGAGGGGATGCTAAACAACAGTCCACTTTTCTCCACCCTCCAACATTGCTTCTGTCACCACTGCCCAGCAAGAAGTTGCTACAGCAGCAACTGGAAGGAGCAGGAGGGCAGCAAGGTGCTGGGAGTACAAGTTGCTTCCATACAGCTCCAGTGATCAGCAGTTCTAGACTAAAAGAAAACAAATCCAATTTTCTAAAAGCAGCCCATATAAACGAGATGCATCTGGCTTTACCTCACACATTTAAATCTGCTGTCCCTATCGCTTCCTTCTACAGTCAAGATAGGCATCAAAAGATTACATACGGGGAACTTAAACACTACCCTTCTTGCCCTTTTTCTCCCATTTGTGATTAAAATAAATAAACGGGGGGAGCCAGATTCCAGACACAGCAGTAATTTTTAGGACTGGTGTATTTAACATCGCAGCTGCTGTGTTATTTAAAAAGAGGCTGAAAATAAAGTCGCTCATGCCCAAATACCACTACATTCCCACAGGCGACCAGAGATTCCCCACCTTTACTAAATATGTTAACAGTTACGATAGATATGGGATGCTATTGTTTAGCAACTGATTCAGGATTGAAAGAAACTCATCTCACAGGTGGGTTATTTTCGGTCTTGGAGTCACAGCTATTGCACTAGTATCTGTTGTTGCCTACAGTTTCTCTATTTTTCCTTTTTGAATGCTTGACACAAATCATAGCTACAGCATCTCTAAGTTGTTTTTGTAACAGCTTATGATTTTGTTCTTTTGGCAGCTTATTCAAAGAAAAATGGCATAAACTATGCTTAAATAGAAGCATTCATTTTCTTACACTGCCAACTAAGGACCCCTCTATAACTCTGTTTCTAGAGTTTTAGGTTTATTAACTCTGGCATAATCTACCACTTGTCAAAATCAGCTTTGGGTACATTTGCAGTGGTAGAAATAAATGCATTGCCCACAGGAGATTTCAAAATAAACTTTCCCATCACCAGGCATACACAAACCCAGCTCAGTTCTTGTGCAGTTCCTCTGTACTAGGGATTAGGGTACACCTAAGAAATAATGCAGGGCATCAGTTTGTTCACTACGTACATAGCATTGCTATAGGATGGGGTGATAGAGACTGCTGAGTAAGTTACACGTTAATAAATTAACAGAAGCAGTGCTGTACAACCTATGTCAAGTGTGCAGGATGTTATTGTAAAGACAGCAGGAAATGGAGGAAAAGTTGTGCAGCGATATTGCAGCTCCCTCACTGCGTCATGCAGAGTGCGCGTCCCACACCAGCCCACCTCTGCCGCTACCACCCCTCGGTCAGGCTCACGTCCAGCTGTAAATCTGTCCCGACAACTTCCGCAAACTACACAGTTAAACAACTGCTACGACCAAGCTGTGAATTGCACTGTTTTACTGCCAGAAAAAAAATTCCTTGTATTTTCCCTTAATTTTTTTTATTTTTTAAATATTGTTTCCCCTCCTATTCAGCATGAGATATTTATGGTACATTAAAATTAAAAATTTCTTTCTGGGTTCTCAGATGGACTCTAGCTGCTTCTAATAGCTCCAACTACTAGCTGGATTTAGAGCCTCATATGTAGAGTATCCCATGAGATGCATGAAAGGATGACATCCTCGTGGGGATGCTTATGCTGTTGCACTGTAAAGTTGCCTTAGGCAACCAAAGTTGCCTGTAGTGTTGTCATTTAGGCTATGATTATTTTGGTGTGAGCACACCAGATGAGGTAAGCTGTAGGTTGACTGAAAGCAGGGAAATTCAGTTTTGAAGCAAAACATTGTCCCCAACTTACCCCATCATTGTATCTAGGCAGATGTGAGACAAGATGATGGTCACTATAACCTGGATAAAATTCAGGGAAGAATTTGAGGGGCTTAGGGTAGGACAGACTTTGCCAGAAAACCAAAGAGGAATACATATTTATGTTTTCTGTTATTTTAGTTATATCTTAAAATGAAGTGGTTTTACTCTTAAAAAAAATATTCTCCTCCAATCACAACATTTAATTTCAAATCAGATCCAAACCTTTTTGTTTCAGCTGTACATTTTGACAGCAAACACAGGCAGTTTTCAATTCAGTTAACCAATACTGGCTGGCAAAATTGAAACCAAAACAGCTAAATCCCTTATTTGTACAGCTGCTTGCACCAGACTCTCCTCCACCCCCCATAAACGATTGTGCTGCAGGACATCAACTCCGCATCAAGGCAGTTAGCGCCAGGTCCTGCAGCAGGCAGGCGGGAGGATCACAAGTCTCTTTTATAGAATCATTCTAGTTTATATCACACGTTTTCTGAGTTCATTTACAACAAGCAGCACTAAAAGGAGGCAGAAGGAACAGCTTCGCAGTCTGTCTTGCATCTGCCGCTGGAGTTGGAACAGGAATTTCCGTGCTGGGAACCAAAGGCAATGCTCTTTAGGGAAGACTGTCAGTTCACCGAGCAAGCACCAGCACCCTTGGCACTAAGGACCAGCAATTTGCTACTTTAGCTTTGCAGTGATTTCTGTGCAGTGTCATTTGTTTTTTGAACTGGGTCATGCTAAGGAAATCCCAGCTAAGAGTCTTTGCCTTTTCCAAGAAATGAAGGATTATCATCTGCCATAATTACACATTCCAGTTTACAGGAAAAAAAATAAATCCCAATTTCATTTTCTCTTAGTCACATTGTTTACTGGTTGCCTTAGAGCGAGGAGCGCAGATATGAGGTAACACGGTGCAGCACCTTCTCTACACTGTAGGTCGGAGATGAGGGCTGCCGAGGGGTTAGCTTGTCCTTAGCTCCACCTAACGAGATGACTCATGCTGTCCAGACATGGGCAAAGCTTCCCTATGATGTGACTTCTGCTTCAAGGCCTCTGTGACACATTGAATCTGCTGCCCTCATGTCTCCATAGGAGGATAAAACCAAACTCAGCTTGGAAATCCAAGAGGAATAAGAATGAGAAGCAGAAACAGGGATTTATTTTTTTTTTTTCTCTTCCAAGGAACCGAGTCTCCCAATCTCAAAGAAGTTTACCTAATGCTTTTAAAGTCCCAGGCAAAGTAATTTTGTTAGCATGTATTTACATAAGCCTTAAAAGATTTCCCAGACCGTAGGTGTGCGTAAACCACCCTGGCACTCACGAGCAAAACAGCTTCCAGAAGCTCACGTTGTGAGCAGATCAACAATGTGTGCTGAAAGGTTTCAGCAGGAGAGGTTTCACATGCGTGTTTTATGCGTGTTTTCTCCCTCCACCTCCCCTTCACTTATTGAAAAGGCGGCTCTCCAAAGTCTTACTATTTGTTAGTGTCACTTGCCAGAAAGCCCTTGGCCCCGGACCAGAGCCCAGCCTCTCCGGCAGCTTAGCATCAGAGGGATGTAGCAATTAGGAAATATTTGTTGTCTTAAGGATACTGAGATGTAACATGGCAGGGAAGGGTGGCTCCTGGGGTAGACTTGGGCCACAGGACCTCAAGGAAAACGCTCTAGAAATGAGTTACCAGCAGCTTGGACAAATGCCATTGCC
>VXBL01002390.1:356179-389012 GCA_013400195.1 Aramus guarauna | reverse complement strand
CCCCCCAGATAGGGAGAGCCTGGAGCAACAAATCTAGATGGTGGGAATGGATGAAAATCCTGCAAAGTGGAAGAAACAGATACGAGACTCTGAGGAGGGAGAGCTCAAAGCAGAACCTGGCTAAGAGCTCTGTGCCAGGGCGGCAGCAGGACTGGTGCCCAGCTCAGGAGGGCTGCAGCACTCCTGTACTTATACAAAGAATTTTTCACTCCCCCCAAATAATTCCACCTCCAGCTTCTTCCAGGCAGTCACACTACTGAAATGCTGCAGTCTGCTCTTGCTAAGTGCCTCAGACTCATCCAATAAAAGCATAAGCACAAAACTCCACCTTTCCAAGATACAGCACCACATTATCAAAGAGCTTTGCTCCTGTCTTGAGTCAGGATGTCACAGGTTAATGTTCGCTGTGCAGGGTTCCCGTGTAGGAAAACTACACGGTTTGAACTCTACAGTGAATAAATTAACATCACTTTTCCCGTCTCCTCCCCTTCCCTTTACAAGGTTAGCACAACTGCAGCCTTTAGTAGCAAGTATCGTGTTGGTGTTCTCCAAATAAACCTGAATTCCAGAGCAGCCCTTAAGCGGTCCTCTTCTCAAAAAAGGTTTGCTCTCACAGATAAAGCAAACCAGAAAAAAGAAATAAGTGTTTGATTTTTCTGTCCAGTCACTTCTTTGGTGAAGACAGCAAAGAAACTCTTTCACACCCCTCACTATGAATTTTCAGCTCTGTTTGCTTTGACTTCTTGTAGCTAAGCCAAGGAATTAAAAAAAAAAAAAAAACAACACCAAACCAAACAACCCACGTCTGAAAATTTCCACTAATGAATTCCAGACTTCTGGACTGCAAAACCATCTGCTTTCTCCCAAGTCCTGTTGTCAACAACTGAGCACAGCTGTATGAAGGGCAACAAAATATTATACAGTTACTTGTGTTTCTTCACCCCAAAATTTGCAGGCTTATTGAAGTACATTAAAGAAACCCACTAGGTTCAATGCAAGGCTTTATCGCTACCTTTACCCGGGCAATATTACCCCGATCGCAGTGGGCAAACAGGTAACAGAGGTGGCCCGTCTTCATTGTGTTTGCAAAATCTTGTAATAAGGAACCAGCGGACGGGCAAAGCGTGATACCAGGGCTTTTATCACCCAGCCTGGGAGGCAGGAGTTGGAAAGCTGCACATTAATGATGTTAGTTAAAAAGCTCAGGCTTCTCCTGTTGTACCAGGCAGCCCAGTGACTCTCAAGGAGACAGTATGCATGTAAACAAGAAGGTCCATTGAGCTTATGGTGTTTCTCAAACCGAATGATTACATTAACATCGCAAACAACCAGACAAATTCTTTTGTCCAGCTCTGAGGCTAACAGTGATGTCCATCTACTAATCTGCTAACGACTACGTGCAGAGTAATGGCAATAGCTTGGTTTACTACCTCAATGTGCTGCTGATACCATGGAGCAAGAACAGCAACCATCATCCCCTATGAGACCCGTTTGATGCAAAGAACCTGATTAAAGCACCAGCGGTACTTTTCTCTATTTGAAAAATAGTATAGGATCTTCAGTGACTTTGAGAGAATCAGGACCACCTTCCTATGCCTTACCTGCAGACACCGGCTCCAGCAGCACAGGGTTCTGGTCGCATGCTGGGAGTTGTTTCAAGGCAAGGGCATCACCGCTGAGACTCGACAGCAAAGGCTCCGGCCTGAGCCGGTCTGCTGTCAGCAACACACAGCTTCCCACGACAAATCACGCCAGGCAGCCTGACACTCTTGTTGAATGGGACAGGGCTTTTATCTTTTACCTCTAGAAGGTGGTTTCTAAGTAACCTTTCTTCAGATACATGCAGTTGAAGTGATTTCTTCTTACCTTCGCCCAGTAAATACATCCCCATCCACCGCGGAGAGTCAGACACACAACGAGAGACCTTCATCCCGAGGCAAATAAAGTTTTCACTAAGTTTAACTCTGGTATCTTTGAGAAGTCTCTCCCTAAGTGCAACTTCTTCCTTAAAAAGTCCTAGATGCATTTCCAATTTTTAAAGAAATACAACCTAATTAATCAATAGAATTAAGACAGCAGTTTCAATGCACTAAGAAGACAGCAAGGAGAGCTGATACTGTAGAAGGCTTCCTACATGCTGCTCTGTTCTCTGGGCAAACCCCTAGAATGTTTTTAACTTTCAAGGTTCCTCATTTCCTTTCTTACAGCCTTTCTTTTAATAAGGCACAGGGGAAAGAGAGGCTTTCAGATAGACATTTAGAAACTAAACCCACATAATTAACGTAGAGCCTGTTGAATATTTCAAGTCAGAAATACCCAGTAACACATAAATAGCTTGTCCTTCAGTTTTTACAGCCTACCTGAATATATTTTCTCCAGATAGGCTGGGAAGAAGCGTAACTCAGAGCACATCTTTCCTCCTAGGGACAGAGCTTCTATAAACTTCCATGAACAGACATAAATGCTATTTCAGCATTCCAAGATCCAGATCCCAATTCCCTTCTCCCTACTCTCTTAGTGGTGCAAACCACAGCTCACTGATTGCCTTGAGCCTGGTAGGCCCCCATTTGGCTGCTAATACTGAACCAACTTAAACTTCCCCCTTACCAATTAAATTGATGGACCTAAACATTCCAAAAAAAATCACTTTTCCTTCACAGACATAACCAGTCAGATACAATTTTGGGGAGAGGAGAGGCAAAGACTACAGCCATTAAATATAGCCAAGGGTCACCCAGGAGTAAGAGAAGTTCAGCCCCACAACAGTCTCATTTATCTGATCGTCATCAGTTGAGAGCAGCTGCATTAATTCACAGATGGAGACTATAAGCTTTTCAAGGCAAAAACCCAAACACTCACCTACTTTGGGAACCTTAATTCTGTTTCCCATACAGATGGCTTAAGGATCTAGGATGGGATCTGAGCTTTTTGGAAGCATGAGTTACATTTGTGAATGTTGCATCAAAATCCATTCTTCTGTAAACTGGCTCAAAATTGAGCAGCTTCCACAGAAATGCTCAAGATGAGCAGTGGCCTATGTGACACGCTGCCGCACCAACCACCTGGTTTTGCCTCGCAGCCAGTGGGACCTGGCCCCTAGGATTATCTTGTGTCTCATCCCGTGAGTTAAAATAGGCAAGAATGAAGCTGGAGGCGGTTTCTTCCTTTCTTGTTCAGACTGGTGGTTTCTTGGGTATTGTTGCTTCTTATCAGCTCCTGGCCAGGTGGTCACTTACTTTACCCAAGGCTAACTGTTGGCCTCAGGGAATCCCTTTGTGATCATTTGCATCTGGTCCCTGTGTGTCTGCTTACAGTCATCTCTGTCCGTTTTCCTTAGACAGGCAATCAGCTGCTAGGAAAATTCCTAAGAAAGCATGTCTTCATGGCCAGAAGGTTCAAAGCACAGAAGTATAATGCTGGGAGCAGTATGTACACTTTGTACGGCGGGGCAAGGGCTGTCTTTTATAGGCTGTGGTCTCAGATTTGTGCACCTGGCTTTTAAAGAGCACAGATAGATGTAGGAGGGGTTATTCACAGCACCTACATTTCAACATTTGCATATGGTTTTAACAGAGCAAATCTGCAGAGGAGATAAATAAAGTGATAAATAAATATTCTTATTCCTGCTGATGGAGTAAAGGACTTGCTAAAGGCCCCAAAGAAAGCCAGAGGCAGTGCGTGATGCTGAGCTTGGAGCCCTTGTAGCGTCTCTGTCCCAACCACAAGTCCATCTCTCACTTCTCAGCTCACACCTGAAAACAAAAGGTGATGAAATATTTCACTTTTCCGTACAAGAGGTCTCCCAGATGATCTAGACAGGTAGCACCTGCCCTTTACAAATTTAGCTTCTGAAGACTCTTAACTCTTCTTACTTTGCAATTCTTACTCGACTGTTGTGTTACTCGGCACTTGATAAAGCATATCCGAGAGGAGATTGAGTGCTTTTTTTGCAGCCAACAAAAATAAAGGAGCAATTCCAGTACCCGTCTCCTCTTTACCTCTTCTTACCCCTGTGATATGTATGGCTAGTGAAACGATACCAAAATGAAATACAAACTTTTCCTTCTTTGGTAACCTCTTGGCAAAAGAATGAACTAGGAAGTATCCCCTGAATCAGCTACATCCAGTTTTCCTTTCCCTTTTATTAAAGGATCACCTCTGATAAATGGCTTCTGTTTCTCACTCCAGTGACAACTTAGAGATGTCAGTAATTGACTGTCTTTTAACGGATCTGAGCTCAGTTTGTGGGGCAGAAAATTAAAAGGCATGCCTGCAAAATTAACGGGAAACACGTAATTCCTTTCTACCAAATTTGGCTTAGATTTAACAAAACATGTTACACAGATGGAGATTCTTTCAAAAACAAATTAGCTGTCCTAAGCTAACCAAGCTTTAATGGTGCCGATAAGACAGTGAGATACAAAATAAACTATCCAGCAATATTAGTTATATTTTCCCAACCACAACACCGTCATGTGTTGCTTGGCAGTTGATTGTGTTTTGTATGGACATAATTGTTAGAGTAATAAGTTCAGCCTATGAGTTTCTGAAAATGTTCATTTCCACTATTTGCGGTACAATATTTGGGGCAAATGGATTCTATGCTATGCTTTTTGAATAAATTTCAAATGTCAGAGTACAGAAATAGTGGATTAGAATATGCTTTTTCCCTATGGGAATTTTCTGATGAAATATTGTTTCTAACTCTTTGAGGAATCATAAACTTTTTCCAGAAATCAATGTTCAGCCATTCCGGTACTCAGCTGATTTATGTTCTTAGTCATGCTAATAGCAACCGAGTGAATTAATCTTTTATGTTTGATAAGATTTTGTTATGTTAATTCAGCTCTAGCCTTATGGGTATGGAAATAGTTAGGTTCCTCTGCTTCCCTTATTTTGATTCAGGAAAAGAAAGAAGCTGGTCTTTTGATCCTGTACTGCTCAAAATGAAACAACCCACAGAACATTTTGCCAGATCTTTTGTGGTAAAGCAGCATCCCAACTGTTTGCAACAAGCCTTTCTGCTTCCTTCCACAAAGTGAGACATCAGAAGAGCGCCGTTGGAAAAGGAAGGTAACAAAAGGAAGGTATCTTCAGTGAAAATTATTTCCCTTCTCAGACTGTATTTAGATATCTAAAAAGTTTCCGAGAAAATGGCTTAGCACATGCATTATATTCCCCAGCACCCCTGCTGTTAGCAGCTGGATGCAGTGTTTCAGCAGTTACTCTTGTAGGAAATAAAACAGCAATTTGCAATAACAGACAATAAGTATTCATGGATGTAGACTGGGAGCCTAATTTTGCAATATAACCCCCCCACATACATGACTTCCCTTTGAAGCACAATCCCACTAGTCTGCAGAGTGTTCAGAACAGGCTCTGAGCAGCTGATTTCCTGACCTTCAGAAAGTGCCATGAAAGCAGAATGTAGCCCTTAAGGGACATGACATACCTATCAAGTCTGCTTTCTACTTAGAGGTGTCTCCAAGGTGAACCCTAGAACTAAGCTTGTGGCATTTTCCTTTAGCTCTAAAGCACCAGTTAGACCAGGGGAAGATGGTTCAGGGGTTAAATGGGCTTTAGCAGATCCTATTTCAATCCCACGCTCCATCACTGTTTTGGAGGGGGTTTTATGTAAATGTAGGTAAGTCACTGAAATCTGGATCACTAAAAATACCTGGGTACTGCTTTGCTTGGCATCATAATGCCTTGTGCCTAGGCAACTTGGGAATTTAAGTGCTGAGCCTCTAAAAGGAATTCAGCAGCACTTCCAGCCCTCAGCAGCCATGCTTTCAAATTACGCATGGGAAAAGAGCAGTTAAGGAGGGAAGAATGTCCTTGGGGAACTGGGAAATAAACCCCACTGAAACATCAAAGCTACCCGCGAATGACCTGATATGAAAGATGTTCAGGTGATAAAGCAGCTGCCCGATACGTCTGTCTGACCTGATGTGTGTATCTGACAGAAGGAAGAGGCAGTTCCCTCTGCCAGAATAGCTGTGAACCCTCTCCCGGACGCCTGTGTGTACGTACCGTAACCCATCCCCAACCAGACAAACCCATCTCGTGTTTATGCCCCCCGCGTAGTGCCCGCAGGGTGCCTCCAGCTCTTCCTTGTGTGAGTGCTCTGTGTTACCCCTTCTCGATGTAGAAGAACAGATTCAACTTTCTGATCCCTGCCAGTGACTGTTTCCCTGACACACTCTGCACGAGCCTTTTGAGTTCGGATAATGAGGATCCATCTGTACAAAATGTGTTGGGCTTTATTCTACTCTCGCTAGGAGTTACTTCAGCTCTAAAGCAAGGCTGAATTAACCTGTTCCTCACAAAATCAGCTAAATATTAAGTTTATGTCCCTAACTCTTTTTGAAGTTTTTTGATGAAATCTAGTCTGGAAAACACTTCACATGACTATGCCAATAATGTCTCTAAATGTTCTCTCTAGTGAAAGGACTAACAGAAAAAATGTAATTCCTTCCTAACTACTCACTCTGCTGTCTGCCTTTCCCCTTGTGCGTAGAAACACAGTCAAGTGATGGGATCATGTCCGCCTTAGTGACACACACAACTGAGCTAATGCAGGAAGAGGTTGTATTCAAGATGGAAATGACCCACTGAAGTTGTAGCGTCAGGTCTTGCACTGTTGGGAATTACATCTCATAGTCTTCTACGATAAATATAAGCTCAAGAGTGGAGTTAGCTAAGCAAGAGGTAGGGAAAAAATGACCTACAGAAAGTCCAAACCATCTTCTAGCTACCCAATTTACATTAAAGTTGGCAGATTTGAAGAGAAATACAGAAAGACAAGTATGCAGCTACCAAAGACCTGTAACAGAACCACAGAAATATGCAGTCTCCTACGTGTGTTTGCTGGAAAGTTAGTTGTAGCTGTGTTGCTGAATTGCCTATAGATCCTAAGGGCAGAATTCAGCTGATTACACACAGAGGATGAGCTGTCTGGGGCATCTTCCTGACTTCTAGTGGCCACGGCTTTGTGCTGTCTACAACCATACTTTGGGTAACCTGGCTCATATTCTGAGTCTTCCTTTTACTGGGCTATATACCTGTCTGACCAGACAAATTATAAATATAGCTGGGCTAGACTAGCAGCATAGATTCAGCTTTGTATTTAAAGGAAGGGCCTGCGAGGAAAAGCATTGAGTAGCAGTTTGGGAAAGAAGTAAAGCTGAACATTGTGGTTTGTTCTTTGTGTTCCCAATGAAGAGCAGTAGTAGAAGAGTTATAATTGCTTGTACCATCTCTGTAGGGAATTATGAGCAGGTTTAGGATTCTGCAGCAGAAATGGATTCTAGAACATAGCTAGAGATGTGATTTCAAGTATCACCATTTTTAGATACTCAGTTTGAATCACTATCCAGAGGATAGTTACCTCTGTAACATCTGGGGTTTAGTTGTAACACCAGCTCTCTGAGATCATCACTGCCTTTGCAGAAAAAGGTCTTTAAGATAACAGTGAGGATCAACTTTTTAAACAAGATAGCAGACAATAGCACTACATCTGAAAAGCTTCTCGTACAGACACAAGGTTTACAGCAGGGCGAGCCATCTTACTGGACACTAATCATGGCAGATAATGGCTTCTTCAATGACATTATACAGAGCTAGATTTTAGGGGTTGCATTCTGACAACTCAATCGCCTTCATTTGCAATGCAAAATCTATCAGATTTTTTTACTCCGTCACTGCAGATTATACAGCAGTTTTGACCCTCACAAAAAGGGTTTTCTTCTTGATCTTCACCATCCAACTGAGCCAGTCTTAAACTTTCCCAGCAGGGCACACTGGTGGAAACAGGATACGATAGTAGGTTCTACTTTCTGTACAAATCCAGACTTGCACATTAGCTAAACCATATTTGCTGCAGGGGAAGAATTGTTGATTTTTTTTTTTTTCTTCTTTCCCATCTGTTTTTTCTTTTCTCTGGGGCATCCATTCTAATATCTAATCCTAATACTCTGAGCAACAGCATCAGTGCGTGCATGATGCCAGTAGTGAGGTAGGATACTTATCAGGAACATCAGCAGCAGCCAGAACTTCAGCCTCTGAGCAAAGTTACTCAGCGGCTATCTGAACATTTACACTGAATGTTTTCTTTTTTGACTTCCACCAAAGGGTGTTTGTTTTTATCCACTCCTTTTACGTCCTCAGTAGCAGCAGAGACATTTTGAATAAAGCAAGGGAGATACTTCTGATTGTTTGGATTCTGCTCAAGAAGGACAGATTTATATGTTTACCCTGGAAATGACTTACTGAATCATACTTGTGAGCTGAGCCAGGGAGCCCCCGTGCCTCCACCTCCCCCAGCCAGTCCTCAGGGCTCTGCCACAATGTGGTTTTCATTATAAGCAGGAGCTGCTGCAGCATTTTCTTCCTTACTACAGTATTTTTCATTATGCAGGCAGCAGAACAACTAGAAAAATCAACCTCTGTTAAGGAAAGAAGTGAATAAATCTGTTGGGGGACAAAAGTGCTTTTAGACTCATATACGTGTAGTTGTGTTAAGATGTGATGATGGAGGGCGAGTGGAGCCTTACTCTGTGTGTATAGTGCAGCGACGTGATATAAAAAGGATTCATTGACAACAGACCTCAAGACTCAGTTTGGATCTTTGATGTCCACCCGGTTATTGCCTGCAGTTCAGGCATATTTATTCAATTTGGTTTTTCTGGTGGTAATCCTACCAAGGAACACCTCTGCTTGCCAGCTCACGCAAAAATGATAACCTGCTTCTAGAAAGATGAAGATGTTGAAGAAATTCCTCTTCAGTTTCAGCTTTCCTTGGGCTTTATTTTTTCATGCCTTTAGTACATGAGGGTTAATCAAATCCAAGATATCTCTCTTGTTTCTGTCATGCCATTATAATGAGCTCTGGAGGAATACCAGAACATAAACATTCACTCTATTGCCTGGAGGGAGAGAAGACAGAGATCCCATGGGTGAAGAAATAACTGACACATTTTGGTGACAAAAATATTCATCCCAATAACAGGCAGAGTGACTGTGCTTTCACAAGGCTTTTTTGCCAGCTTCATTCATGTCACATTTGCTCTGCCATGAGGGATTGCAGCTCAGCTGCTTCTTCAGCAAACCATTCCTGTAGTTGCATTATCTGCAAAAAGAGCCGTGACACCAACAGAGAGATGAGTCTTGTGCATGTCAGCCCTGTTCACCCCAGGTCCTATCCATGCTTGGCACAACATTGGCCAGGCAAAGGAGACTGCTTGCTGCAGACCCCAGGGGTCTGTGGGTTGCTGTGAGCATTTCAGCACTGTCTTTCCCCATGGAATTGTCCTAATAAAGCCCCAAAATAGTATCAAAGCTTGGAGGGATTTCTACCTCCACAGCCCCTCGACATATTTCAGTTTGAGAGGCTGATATATATTGAATTACTGATGTTAGCATCATGGTAGAAGAGAAGTTTCACTAGGTGACAGAAACATCTCCTGTTACCCTCTTAAGGGGAGAAGAAGTGAAGGGCTGTAGGGCAGAACTGCTCTTTGACATGTCAAGTTACAGCCACAAGAGGTTATCTAAAACATCTGCTGTTGATTTGCGTGACCCTGGCAGCGGACACTTTTCATAAGCAGCTTTGCGTGTACCTTTCTTCAGCTTTCTCCTTTTCTTTTTCATCTCTCACTCCTTCAGTATGAGTTAATTTAGAGGAAGCTTTACTGAACGATATCCTGTTTTATATGATATTTTTACTTTAATAAGGATGAGAGAGGATGAAGCTCAGGGGTGAACAAGTCTATCTGAACTTTTGAGGTTTCCATGGGAATTCCCAGTCCAGGGTTCACACACCCTTCCCACAGCAGTGAGTTGTGAGACATGAGATAGTCTTTGATGCATGAGACATGACAGAGTCACTTTTCCACAAAAAGAGACATTCCCAAATTCATATATTTTCTCTTCTGATATTTCCTTTTCATCTGTGGCTTTGCATGAGATAACCCAGTCCTGTTGGTTTTTAAAGAAAACACAAAAACTAGCAGATATATAATGACTTGGAATATTGGGCAAGGAACCATTTACCCAATTGTAACCACTTGAATTATTGTCCAGATGTACCTATAGCATCTGAATCATTATTATATGAAAATTCTGGGGCAGAGGAGACCAGAAGCTCTTCTAGAGACACATTTTCAGTGTAATAGCAAAGCTTGAAGCAGTGTGACATTTCTTGCATTGGGTGGGACGAATGATATTTCATTAATCACTGCTTGTTTTGGAGTTACATCACTGTCTATGAAATGGAAAAACAGTATGTTGTGTAGTTTCAGTAGGCTTGACCATCAAATTACGCAAGTCATCAGTATTAGGGGAGTGGAACCGTCCACTCTCATGGGTTATAACGCTCAGTGTGTCATAAAAAGCAAATTGCGTTATAAAACATAACGTCCTTTATAGCATAACACAATTATGTTGTCCAGTGCAACATAACCTAATGTCTTTTTTCATCTGAAAGTGGCTGCATCTAAGTCACACCGAAAATGACACAACTGAAAAATTGTGTCATTGACTTCAGCTTTACCAATGATGATGTTGAATATGCAGTCTGTCCCAGCAAAAAGACTTCTGTTTCTCATGTGTTAAGTATCGGCCATAGAACTGTTAAAATTTGTCCGTGATATTTTCAAATACTGACATCAGGGATTTTTGAAACTTGCTGTATTTGTGAATGGGAAATACATAACCCACGCTGTGCAAATTGCCATCACCTTTCAGTGTTACAAGGCAAGACTGGCCATTTTCCATTCTGACGTTTGCTCATGCTTGTATATTGCTCAAGTACAGTAAAATTAAAACCAAAAAAATGGATGAATTCTTTGAGGGATCCAAGCTATGCACCGCTGTGTACCCGGATCCAGCCGGCTGCCCTTTGCAGCAGGGGGTTGTGGTAGATGTGGGTATTGTGGAAGGAGCAATTCTGTAGACGCAGCAGAAGAGCGGATCCTGCAGCAAATGCTGGAAGCTTCTTGCCAACCCTTAGCCTGAGAGGCTGGCTGAGCACTTGGAGATTTGGCCAGTTCTTGTTCCTGTTGAAGTTAATAGATTTTGGCATCACTCTCGATTGGAAGCATAATCAATCTTCCAGGGGGTTTTCTCCCACATGTGTGATTAAGTCTGTGTACAAGCTCCTGACTCAGTATTTCATCGGTCATTCCTTTAATTGAGTTTGTACTTTTCAGACATACAAAATAAACATTGATTTCCTTTGTTAAATGGAGAGCATTAAACTGGGGTTGCATACTTTTATTATCAGGAAATAGTGTAATTCTCAAAAGTCAAAAGCATGCAGTTTAGTATGCTGTACATCTAACCCTGGGATGAAAACATCCCATTATTGATATCAGAAAAAGACTTTGCACAATAGTATTCATTTACATATGTATTTACATTCATACATGAAGCAAGATGTGGCTAGCCCATAAAAATGTAGAGAATGATAAAGCAAGAGAAACAATATATAAAATTATAATCTTCTCCATCTACAATATTCAGCTACATCTGTGTTGGATCAGAGTTTGGCTGCTGAGAATGAACTTTCAGAATATGTTGTTCCCATTTTTGGTTCTTTGGGGAATTGTGGAGCTTTTCCTCTGCATTTTCATGAGCTCTTCATTTTATATTACAGAGCTGAGCAATTACAGAGTTGTAATGTGGTAGATATTTAGGCAGAAGAAAATGCTATACAGCA
This sequence comes from Aramus guarauna, assembly GCA_013400195.1. Classification (NCBI taxonomy): domain Eukaryota; kingdom Metazoa; phylum Chordata; class Aves; order Gruiformes; family Aramidae; genus Aramus; species Aramus guarauna. The sequence goes on along the minus strand of VXBL01002390.1, from coordinate 377,293 downwards.
TTTTCTTTTTCACATATTTGTAAACTACATGTGCCCACAGAGACTTGGGCAGAAAGCTCCTCAGCACATAACCATTAGATGGCTGGGAGGCAGATTCCCTCCCATCTCTAAAGTGGAAGAAGTCAAGAGTTAGAGCCTGGTATGTCATTGCAGTGGCCAAAATCATCATTAATGAATAGTTCCAACCCTGAGACTCCAGTATCCAAACATAGAGAGTCAGGAGACTTTACTGTCACGCCAGGAATGGAGCTGGGCAGTGCCTCTACTAGCTTTCAGCAGCAATGCCTATCAAGAGGCAAGGGTTGAAGTAAATATAGAAAATATAAAAAGCCCAGAGTACAAATAGCTGGCTACCTTTTGAGATTTTAAGACTCAAGACTCAGAATACGTTGTCTGTTGTATAATGCTTCATAATGAATTTCTGTATAGCCCAGTTCTTACCCCACTTCAAAGAGCAATCATTTACCAGGTACAGTGTCAAAGAGCTCATTCACTGGCATTTGTTTTCCATTGACACAACTTCATGGCCAAAAGCCGACCACATCCACTCAAGCCTTTCAAAGAGCGATCCTATAATTGAGAGATTGCCAATTTCTGTGTGCTCGAGGGCCCGCTTCATTTCTAGTCACATACTCACATGGCAGTTTGTGTAACCCAGTAACCCCTGCCCAAATCTGCAGCAGGCTATGTTCCCAGTGGCCAAAATAAAAGCCATGGGGGTTTTAATTCCAGATCTAGCTCCTTCTCCTAAACCATAACTATACGGTTGATTAGAAAGCTGGATTTTTGTAATTGAGGTGGTGCACTGCAGACCATATCTAGCAGACCTCACTTCGTATGGTGTAATCAGCCTGCAGCAAGCACAAGGTCAGAGTAGAGATGCTGGAAGTACCACACTGCAGTGCCACTAGTGACAGTGTCAGAGTGGAAGTGTAATCAGTAAATGTTTTCATCATAACTCCGTGGGATTCTAGAAGTGCAGCCCAGGTAGTGCTGTCTGCCCTGTCCTTTTCTCCCCCTGTTACTTTCAATTTTGTTCCTGTGGGAGGTCTTGCTGGGAGGTTCCTGATTTGGAGATTGATGCCGTGCATCATTTCCCTTCCACGCCAGATTTGCTCTCTCTGTTGTGGTAAGCAGTGAGACATTTCAGTACTTCACATTTGTTTAGGTTTGTGGATTTTTTTTTGATGGTAACTACTTACACATCCCCTTCTTGTAGCAGATGTTTTTCTGTAACTTGCATCTGTGGCATGTTTTTGAGGCCAGGAGATAACAGATTTGTTGCTGAATGTAGACATAATGTATGTTGTCAAGACTCATACGCAGTGAAAATCTGCACCCCTCCAGAATGCACCAGGGTTTATTTGTTTGCTCAGTTTAAACATCCCTCACTGATCACTTGCTGGCTGGAGTTTGGCACAAATTCTGTGGCAGGATCAAGGGAGCTGATAGCTCAGGAATATCTGAATCACTAAGTTGGTTTTGGGGTTCGGCGAGGGCATTTTACTCCTACAACTTGTGCTTTTTTAAGGCAGTAAAGTAAAAAAAAAATTGTAACAGGCTGCTATTCAGTTTCTTATGACACTTAAATCTATCCTGGTAAACTGCAGCACAGTTCTACCCATAAACCAGGGGGCTGGATACACTCATATGGCAAAGCCAGAGGACAAGCAGCCGGATTCAGACCTCACTTCAGAACTGCCTTCCCTGCATCTCTGAAAGAGTGACATTCAGCCCTGCCACCCGGGCAGGCCCTGCTGTTCATCAGTCACAGGAGGAGAGCAGTACACAAGGGGACACGTGAGCTGAGAAACCTTGGTTTGTACCTACAGAGAAAGCTGTTTGGGTTTCCTGTGCCAGTCACCTTCTGTGGAGCTCTAGGTGGCTTGCTTTAGAGACGTCCAAAGTGGCTGGCACAGAAAGCAGCATGCAAGAGAGAGAGAATTTGTACTATTTGACCTACTATGAGCTTGGGCATCCACAGTTGGCAAAACTGCTGAGCTCTCAAAGTCCCACATTGAACCCAACGTGGTTCCTGGGGGCTTGGATCTCTTTGGCACAAGGTGGCTCCGATCAGGGATGGGCAGATCAAGTCCCTTCCACCCCCAAAAGGCTCATCATACGTGAGCAGAGCCTCCTGCTGCTTGTTTTAGTGTTTTGAAATAAGAGCATTCATGTTTTTCATTGCAGAAGTCTTCCTTGCTATCCACCAGCTGCCAAACCCTCAAGCTTGGCAGCTGTGAGAGAGGGGGAGAAGAGGTGACCAAAAAGGAGGAGAAAGGCAGAAATAATGGATTTTAGGGGAGGGTCTCCTTCACTAGATCTACAGTTTCATTTGTCCTGTCAAGACCCAGAGTCTTCCAAGTGTCATGCATCAAAAGGAAACCTACAAGGAGAAACACATTTATTTTTTTGCTTGGAATGGAGGATTTTCTTAAATTGAACAACCTGCAGCATTTTCATTTTGCTCCAAACGTAATTTCCTGATATTTTATCTCTCTTCTGGAAGATGATCATATCTATTACCTTCAAATCTCGCCTTTAACTTTAATCACTGGATTTCATACATGAAATAACCATTATACCACCTGAAGTCTCATTCCATATTCAGATGTAGAAAAACAGGATAGACCCATATTGCAAGTTATCAAAGGTAACACCGGTTGCACAGAAAGAATCTTTCCTTGATATATGATATTCTAAACAACAGGAATGTGACGGATCTCAGCCACCAGGATTTCAGTAAAGCCTTTGGTTAGGTATCACCAGGAAAATCAAATAAATTGCAGGAAATGGGCATTAATAAGTAACTGTTGATTAAGTAATTTCCCCAGCTAAAGAGAAAACACTGATTTTGCATTGAAAAGGGAAATACCAAACCAGCAGCAGAAAAAGGAACTACTGACTGCCCACGTCACATGGGGAGTTCCTCAAAGACAGATTTTGAGAAATGACATCTTCAGTCTACACAAGTGAGAATGGACACTGATTGCTTTCTATAAATACTTGGAAAGATAATGCCTGTGAGAGGGAAGAGCTATTTAAGAGCAATTTTGGCAGAAGAACAGATGAGGTTAACTGACCACAGACCAGTTCAGGCCAGGAATCAGGGGCTTTCCCACCATCTGAGCCGTGCCGTTCCGGAATAGCCTCTAACAGGCAAAAACCCCAACTAACCGCACCACATATTGTGGCATTACCCAGGAGAGGGCTGGCCATAGGGTCAATTATTTATTTCCAGATTTATGCCACTTTAAACACTTGCAGCATGTGCCACAAAGGTGGCCGCTGTTCTTTAGCCCTACAGGTATCGCAGACTGAGCCATAGCAGGATGATGCTCCAGCTCCTCTCCCAGCGCCCTGTTGTGTCCACCATCCTCCAGGCACAGCCACTGAATCCACCCTCTGGCTCCTTCCTCCTGCCGCACAGACACATCATGTTGCAGCCTCTAAAAATCTCAGAGAGAAACTTCTCTCTAAAATAGAGCAAAACTGAGCTCAGCAATGCTAAAGGGTTAAAAATCCTCAGGTGCTGCTGGCACTTGGGAGGCAGCCAAGGCTTTGCACGGTCCCCCGTGTAACCTAGAGCAGTCCCACGCCTGGTTCATGAGGATCTGCATGACGGCAGCCCACCATCCACCCTTTCTACCTTCTTCCTCCCTCTGTTCTCCTCATTCTTCCTGGTGTGTATTCACCCAAAGGGACAAGGAGACAGACAGCACAGGGGCGATGCCTATCACGGAGACAGATGTGGGATTCTGGAGGGGCTGTTTTCAGCCTCCTTTGTGGTCCTTTCACCCCTATGTGAGTGGTGCAAAGAGGTGAAATGCAGCTCCGCATCCTTCCCTGGCAGCGTGGAGGTAGGGCCAGCATCTCCCAGGCTGGCTTTTTGTGGGTGCTGTGTGCCTGGGAATGGCGGGTGCTTTTTGAAAGGGCAGGAGGAGGGAGCTTTACCCGGCTCCTGTGCAAGGGTCACAATTTGACCCTTAAAACCGAAGAATGCGTAGTCAACTTGTGAGGATTAGAGATGTTGGGAGTTGGATTTTTTTGAGTTTGCTTTGTGCTTTAAAAATCCCACAAGCATGGAGAAGAAAAAAAAAAATGCATCCATGCAGTCTGAAACTCTTTTGGCTTCCAGCTCAGCTCAGGATAACTGTGGCACAATCGATTCCAGATGCTGAATTTCCGGCAGTGGCTGACGCGCGCGCACACACACACACACACACACAATTCCTCAGCTCCGCAGGCTCAGACATCATCCCAGACTACTACAGACGGCAGAGACTGGCAGGATGAGAGAGACATTACCAACTCCCAAACTCATTCCCCCTGGACCTGACTAGCTTACAGGCGAGTGAATATTTTGGGTATTTTTATGAGCACATTAGCAGGATGACGTCCCCTGCCTGTGGCAGCCGTGAAGGAGCCCAGCACATTGCGCCGGGAGCACCAGTTCACAGAGTTTGGAGCAACATCATTTCTAGCCCCATGGGATTGTGAACAGGATCAGGATCAGGCCCCCAGAGGTGTAGCTCAGTGATAAAAGTGGCTGGTTAACCTGTTGTTGGTTGGAGGCAGATAATTAACGATCTGATTCCAACTCTAAATATTCCAGAGAGGGCTAATGATGATTAATCCATTGTTACAGAGTTGGTCTTTTATGACTTGTTATTTATTGCTCATATGACTGTACTCACTCGTGACACCTGTTCCTGATGGAAACTTCTATCACCTATTAAATCTTTGTAAGTAATTTAGTAGGCTAACCATCACGTATAAATAATACTTATGTCACTTTTTAATATGATGAATGACACAAGAGATCAATTGACAATACATAACCAGAATTTACTGGATCAAAACCCCCAGATACATTTTACATCTTGCATTTTGTAAGGCTGCTGCCCAATATCAGTAACAAGAAGCAAGTAAACCGTGGTGTGTCTCTGGCATGTTGAGGGAGACTGCTTCCGCTCCTCCCGTGCCACACGAATCAGAGCCTCTGCTGCAGACAATAGACTCCAGGAATACCCACAGGCAAGGGCTCTAGATGGGACTCAGCACAAGGTCAGACAAAAGTTAATTTTATGAAGAATTTTTACTATGAAGATATAAATGTGCAATAAAATGTTGGCAACTGCTTTAGGCTGGGATTTTTCAGGAACTGAAGAGGCAATAGGCCCCCAAATCCCACCGAACTGGTACCCAGCTCTTACAGGCTTCTCTGAACAGCGCAACCTTCACTCTGACTCATTACCCATTCCGCTGCCATTATTTCTTCATAAGCTTTTGTTTAAGTTATTGTGCTCTTAATTTCCTGTTTCACAATCCTTTAGTGATGCCAGCAAATATATTAATTCAGATTTCTGGATTTGCATTTGAACATTTAAAGGATTAAAATTAATCACAGCTTCTCATTGGCTCAAGGTGATCAAAGGTTTAGTACACACATTTCAGATTAATATTTCTCCTGACTGTCATTTGCCAAACCCCAAATGGAAAAAAAAAAAAAAAAAAAAAGCAACTGGATCTTTACCAGGCACGTAAATACTGGGGCAAAGCCAAGTCTAGCGCTTACAGGTGAACCTCCATTAACTGCAGTGAAGATACGCTGGCTGCATAGTTGTTCAGCTTGATCCGAAGCAAGGAAGTGTACCAACAAAAGTGAGGGTGTACTCATCATGAGTAATGAGCTCCTGCAGCTAAGGCTTCTGACTAACGGCTGCTTCACCAGCACTGTCATTATTTCATCATCTATGAACTTTTTTTTTCAGCAAGAAACCATTTCTCCCAATAGATATATAAAAGCAGGTTAAGTGGGCGTAAAACCGGGCATAAGTGAAAGATCTATCAGCAGAAGTATCAGGTTTGTGGGAAAGGCTTGGAGACACTCCGACATCAGGATTTACTTCTGACTCAACTGTGCCTCCAGAGTCTTTGTTATCCAAGACTTCTCTATGGAGTGCCCAGGAGTGTGAAGGGAAAAAAAAATAAACCAATAGCTGTGAAGCATCTGGACTGCCAGGAACATCTAATTGCGGTAATTCCGGTGCCTCCAATGAGCCACACAGAACAAAGGTGACTTGCCCAGATCACCCAGTGGGCCCATGGCCAAACTGGAGCGAGGATCCCAGCCTCCTGAGCCCCAGCCAGCTGAGTGTATCTCCAGCTAAAAGATTTCTGTGGCAAGATGGATTTATCTAGAGTTCTTCAAACAGATTTTTGCCCCTGATTTATGCACAGCCCACCCTCACCAGTTTAGCAAAGAAATCTGGCCCTTTCAGTCTCATTTCCATTGCAGAGTAGCAAACATCTTAGAAAAGAGTCTGGTGTCAAGATGTTTGTTGGGGTTGGTGGTTTGGTCAGATGGGAATAAGGGAAGTTAATTCTCATGATGGAGGATGTGTGTAGTCCTAATTCTTTCTTCTAACCATGTGTCCGGCCAGACAAATCCACAAACATGCAAGATGGTAACAACTGCAGCCAACAGAATTTTTCTAATTATTTTTCTGTGCACAAGATCTAGTGTTTCTGTAGCTCAGATTCCATCCCAAGTTTGTTTAAGTTGATGGAAAGACTCCTGTTGGCTGCAGCAGGGTCTGGGTCAGGGCCCTGGGACAAGAGGCAGAGCAGTGGCTCCATTTACTTCAGAAATTCCACCCTGAGTGCAACGCTTGTTGGAGGAGTCCTGTTCCCTCAACATGAGACAACTCTCGGTGCTCTGCTCTGTTGTTCCAATCAGTGCTCCAGCCAGTGACATTTTGGGTACATAAATAATCACCCTTTGGGCTCTGGAGGCATTGCTTTCCCTGCCAGCCATCTCCTGCCGCCTTCCCTCGTGTCTAGCACTGGTCTCTAGACCTTGTGTGAGCCTCAGGTGTGAAAACAGGCCAGTTCCAAGGCCTGAAGTGGAAACTGGAAAACAAACCAAGCTAAATAAAACACCCAAGCCAGGCATTTTGCGTGGATGTAGCAGCATGTGCTGTTATCCAGAAAGTCTGAAGTCTCTCCTAGACTGTAGACAATGAGCGTCTTTACTGATCATGGGAGTCTTTCAAGTTGTTTTCTGTTGCTGTACCCAGCACTGAAGAACAGGGATCAAACATGAAAGAACCACTTGTTTTCCAACCCTGACAATATTTATAACCTTCGTTTTCTTATTGATGGTGCATGTCTTTTTCTCCATTTTGGGACATTCCCTGGAAGGTGGTGACTGCTGACTTCCTGAAGAGGGGAAAGAGCTCTTTCCAACTCCTGCAGTTTGATAAAACCGGCATTGCTGGAAGCTATGAGTAAGTCCAAGATGGATAGTTGATATCTATCAAGCTTATACCAGGCAGCATCCACTACAGATAGTCCAGGCAGCTCGGGATGAGTCAGCTCTTGTACTGGAACCAGTCAGCTGTAGGGGAGAAGGATGGGATGGAGGGACGGCGGCAGGGAGAGGGGTAGGCTGTGACACTGCCAAGGGATGGGGGAACACATCCTGCACCAACTGATGCTGTAGTACAGCTGAAGTCATAGAATCATAGAATCATCTAGGTTGGAAAAGACCTTTAAGATCATCAAGTCCAACCGCTAACCTAACCTTGCCATCCCACCACTAAACCATGTCCTTAAGCACCTCATCTATCCTTCTTTTAAATACCTCCAGGGACGGGGACTCAACCACCTCCCTGGGCAGCCCATTCCAGAGCCTGACAACCCTTTCTGTGAAGAAGTCCTACTGACAGAAGTCCTCCTGCCCACCTCCATAAATCGGTGGGTGTGTTACTGCTGAGCTCCAGACAGCCTAATTTATATTGCTTAGACACCAAAATGGTGATGCTGATCTCTGCACGGTGCAGATGTAGCCTCAGACCCAAGACCTGCCTGCATTTAACCTGGCTGCAGCCCGGGCAGGTGGCCTGGAGACTGCTTTGGCTTGGGCTTGCCTTTCAGCAAAGCAACAGGGAGGAAAGCGGGTGGTGTTGGTGCAGGTTTGGGGAGGCTGAAAACCCCATGGATGGAAAGGAAGGGATGGCCTGGCCAGCCTGGTTTGGGTCTGGGTGGCAGCAGGGGACAGATATCATCCCCATGTCGGGGAAAGAAATGACAGCTGGAAGTGTACAGAAGGGAAAAGCTGACTCCAGGAAAACTTCCAGAGACTGCACTGCATTTCATAAAAATTTCACTGCATTTCATAAAGATTTCTCTTCCTTGGCTTACATCCATGGTTATTAAAAGCCAGGTGTACTGCTCATTTTGAATAAAATGTGGTGGATATTTAAATTGATACAATTTGTTGCATTTATAGTATTAATAAAGCTAAAGCCTATAAAAAAGAGGCATTTTGGGGAAATAAAATCCTTCTGAAAATGTAGTTAACACAGGACAGATGTTTCTTCTCCTACTGACAGTCAGCAGTTCATAATAATGGAATTTGCTCCTTTTTTAATTAGAAAGGCTAGTGTTCATTGAAAGGTGAGCAAGAATAGATGTTTGGCAAAGGACTTAAAATATGTTTTGAAAGAGGTCTGTTTCATTTCCACTCTCACAGCTGCTCATAAGTCTAAATCTCTGAACTGACTCTGCTGCTTTCGTAATTAAATACGATATATCCCCTTATCTTCCCACTCTGGAAATCGCTCAGCGTTGAACGCTCGGTTATGCAACTTCATCTGCTCACGGATGGGTGAATATGGGTAATACGGGCTGGTTTGGGTTGGATTTATATCACTTGCTGGAAAGCAACTGGAAACAATTTTCTATTAGAGTGCTACGCTTTGTCATTTGACATCAGGCAGAACCATACGACTTTCTCTTTGAAACGTCATACAGCACATGAGACCGATGCTTTCTGGCTTCAGAGTGAAAGAGTCTATTCAATGCCCCCTTCCCCGGCAAATCTGCCTCCTCGGGAAGGAGCCAAGGCTGTTTCTCAATGTGTGGTCACCTTTCTCATGCGCTGGAGCAGAAGGAGCATCTCAGAAGTTTGGGGGGAAAAAAAAGGCATGAAGAGACTTGGCCATTAACTGCTCAGAAAGCCAAGGGGGAATGACAGGAGCTGAAGGGTTTGCTTAAGGGACAGGCACTTGGCCGGGAACTGAAAGTCTGAATTATTGGTTGGATAAAGAGAAGAGATCCAGGGCTGATGGGCCTCCCATAAAGTTTTCCTGGAGAGGAAAAAAATCCCTCCAGAAATCCTGCCTCAACCTTTCCCCATGCTGCTGCGCCTGCCCGGAGCACACCGGTCTCTTACCCAGGTCGGGAAGGATTTTCCTTGGCACTCAAGATTAAATCACATTAGTTTTTGGGTTTTGGGGGGTTTTTTTAGACTTAGGGTTGGCTAGAAAAAAGCATTATGTTTAATAAAAAAATGGAGGCTTGAAATTTATTTTCTTTCAGCTTAGAAATGAAATTGAAACCATTCAAGAAAATTAGCTCCCCCCAAATCACCCTGATAAACCTTCCAGCCAACTGGAGCCGAGGGGTTTCGTTTGCTTGCTTGGTTTTGGTTTTGTTTGTTGTTGGTTTTTTTTTTTGTTTGTTTTGTTTTAGCAAAAAGCATAATCGCAAAAATCCCAACCTTCTTCTACGGGGGCAGAGGGGAAAAGAGACTGAATGGGTGTTTTCAAACTTTTTAAACCACTTCTAAAGAATTCAGAGGTCTGGAAGTGAAGACATTTCCTTGGTGAGGGTCAGCTTTCACCCCAGCCGGAACCAGCTGTGACTGCAGTCAGAGACAACAGATTGTGATAGAAATGCCCGTGACAGATGGCCCACATAAATATATATGTATATATACACACACAGATATGTATGTATGTATACATACCAACTCTTACATTCATCCACCTTTGCAAAATGTTTTGTGACCTTCAGATGACCGCTGATGTTTTAAGAGCAAAATATTATTATTGCTTCATTGTGGCAGGAAAAAAGCTTTCCGTCTTGAGAGCTTTATTAGCTCTTTGTGGAGCAAAAATAATTTAACTGCTTGCTAGAAATGCAGAAATTAATTACATTTGATTTCATCGAATTCCTAGGGAAAAAAATATTTAGGTATTTTAACAGCTTTTAAATAAATGGGCTGCCAACTGCAAACAGCTGAGCTCTGGAGCACAGGGCTTGGCTCGCAGTGGGAACCAGCCCAGGGCTAACTGCTAACGTGGCTTTTATTCACTGCTTTTTTCCAGGTATGGCTGTCATCCAGGAAGATGATAAACTCCAACACCTTGTAATTATTTCAGCAAAAACAACTTGGAACAATGCATCTGAAATTAAAGGGTACCGAAAAGATGGAAAGTGTGGTGAATGTACTTTCAATACTTCTTTCTATTCTTCTTTGAGGATAAAATTCCCTCTCCTCTACATTTTATATGAAGCGAGAGCAAATCTGACGACTCTCACCACTACTGGATGCCCCAGTGTCAGCAGTCACTTTGGCTGGGATGTGCAGAACAGACTGAACCATTCTTCCCCCAGGCTTATCGCTGGAGCGGGGCTAGCTCTCCAAAAAATATTCTATTTACACTTCAATCCTCAACTGCACGTCAGAGAGCCTCTCACAAGGTCTGGGGTGTTCCAGCAACTGCGGTGTGTCAAATGCATTTAAGAATGTAAAAAAAAGATAAGGAAGGCTGCGGATGAGATGCTGGGCTGGGAGTCGAGAGGCTTTGGTGCTGCTCCAGCACAGGCAGAGACCTGCCAGGCGGGGTGGGGAAGCTCTCGTTCCCGCTGCCCCACGCTCCCCTTCCACTCTTTGCTTCATCTCTTTAAAAGCTTGAAGCCTTTTGGGAAAGCAGCGTGTCTGCGAGGCCGTACGCAGTCCAGAGCACTAAGCAGCTACACTCTCATACCGAGCTTTTAGGCACCAGTGAAATATAAACAAGAATAAATTGGCTTAGACAGCAACCCTCCCCTTCTCTTCATCGCCGCTAGCCGTGTAGCAAATGCAACCTAAAATCTCCGCAGCACCTTCCCAGACCCAAAAGTCCCGCTGAGCCGCCCTGAGCCCCACGGGAGCTGGCTGGGCAGAAGGGCTCTGCAGCTGCGCCGGGAAGGTCAACAAATTCTGACATTCGTTCAAATAAAGGCTCAAATTCATTTGACTGCTGTCATCTCTTACGGCTTCCTGAAATTGGGTGTGTGTGTGTGTGTAAGTCTATATGTGTGCGTGTGTGTCCATGAAAACACGCGGGTAGAAAGGCCCCTAGCATGCTTGCGTCGGGCAGCAGGGGTATTTAGCGTATTCTTCCTTGAGGGGCTGCAGTACTGCAGCCTGCGGAGAGCAAGGGATCGAGACGGAGGAATTTAAGAGATACCTCTATTCATTTCTGAAAGAGGAAAGGATTAGGATACAAAATGAAAAGTGAAGACAGGATTACGGCAGATGGAAATAAAGGGCAGGCATGTTGAGTCAAGTGCCTTATTCCTAAAATCTTCTCCAATAGTTAATGAAAATTTTTGCAGCCATAATTCTCTTCAGATCTGTATTTGCTTCTCCCATGAGTCGTAGCGTGTCTCATGGCAGACCTTGTTATTTTTGAGAAATGTGAAGGCAAAGGGATATATGTGCATTAGGAGCACTAAACCTCGAACCTTTACAGGCCTTTTCTTGTAGAAGAACCTCAGAACATCTGTTTATTTTATCACATCCAATTGCCATGGAGATGTGAACACCCTGTGTTATTCACAGGAAGATGACATAGCTATTCTTCTGCAAAACAGAAATTGCTTTTTAAGTATTTCCAATCATAAATCAGGAAAACACCCAAAAATCCACATTTCACCCAAGGCCCAAAATACCACACCCTATTCTGTCAATTTGAAATAAATGCCTGTGATAAACTTAAGCTCGATTTGGATGTGTCCTGCACTGAGAACATCGGCAGGGCAGCTTGCCCTCAGACCGCTGTTGCTGCCACAACCTTTCTCTGAGTCATGAAAGGATTTGCACGGGCAGCCGGGCTGCGGAGGCAACGCTCATCCTGGCAGGACGCATTTCTCCGCCTGAATTTCAGCTATCAACTGTTTGCAGTGAATACGCCAGAGTGACCCACCAGACCGTGACTCTTCTTGGACAACCTGTCTGGGAGACAATTAATGGGTTTTTTGGAAGAAGATGATTATGATTGCTCTCCAAGCAGAAAGCTGCTAATGGAACAAAATACGTGTGGTTATATGAGCCACTCTCTAGGCTCTACCCTGCATTAAATCTTTCAAGTCTGTCACCAACTGATTATTTTAGCCATATGTCATGTTAAATACCAGAGGCTCCGAGATTTTAGCCCTGAAGTGCAGTCAAAGAGCAACCCCAGCGCAGGCCTGCCCCTGCACTGCCGTCCTGTGCTTTCCCTTTCCTTTTCCATCTACTTACCAGCAACCCCTCTCTGCATTTTCACTCCGCCTTGCTGGCAGGAACATGAGTTCCTCTGACACCTCTGTGTGTGCATCCAACACCAGTAAGCCTGGCAACCTGCTCCCAGGCGTGCTCTGCCTTCTGCCCTGGACTGCTACTCGTAGGAGCAAGAGAGGTGAAAGAAAGAAAGAAAACTGAGAGACCATCAGCAAGCGGCAGATAAACCCTCAGATCATAAACTATCATCTTTGTGCTTTTGGGAATGTGTGTCCTTCAAAATACGTGGAAAATTGCCTAGAGACTTCAAGCTCCTCCGCAGAAACCTCTTTTTTTTTTGTTTCCTTTTGTAGCCCACTCTCCGTTATCTCAGCACGAGTTATGTTTTCCTACTTGCATTATCAAATTAATGGATCTCCCATTTTTATTTAAAAGCAACAAAACCAAGCGTCACTTAGTATGCCGTTGAGGTACGAGATATGTTGACTGAGGTGCCAGCAGTGGTGGCTGCACACACAACAGCCTCTCCGGGAACACCGACGTACTGCTTTGAAGTGGCTGTGTGAGCTTTGGTGGGGGCTGTGTCGCTGCCGGGTCCCCCGATCTATTTGGATAATTAGAACTCAGCTGTATTGGGAATTAATTCAACGCCTCTGGCTCTTGCAACATTACAAGGACAGTTGCCAGGCACAAGGTTTTCCTTTATAAAACATAGCTTTAGTGTCATAATCCCAGCCTGATATTTCACCCTCCAGCTATTTCCCACATTTTATGGTCGAAGTAGGCTTTCAATTAACTTGTCTTATGGATCAGATGCCACCTGCAGATACAAATACAAACATACAAAATGGAAAGTTGCTCACAAGCTGGAGCAAAATCCTGCGCTTTATCACTTGTTTAAATCCAGCCACCTTGACAGAGAATGGCGGCTGTCGCTGAAGGCTCTGGAGGTGATGTCTAGTTTTCCGTGCACCCACTATTTAGCACATCTTCCATAAGCACCGGCACTGCTGAGTTCTATAGCACTATGGGACACAAAATGGGTCATCCTATGGACAAGTGACTTGTTTAATGGCAGAAGACTATGAGGATGTATGATTATTCATTCTAAAAGTATTTTAATAAATAACTTCAAATCTCTTTCGGGTTACTCTTCTGCAGGATCTTAGCAAGCATGGACCTTCTTGTGCTGTGCTCCCTTCTCGTACGTGTTGATGAGTGAGAGGGAACTCCACTCTCCCACACCTTCACACCACTGGGAAAGCAACCGTGAAAATCTAAAACGACTGGCTAATATTATCAGAATCAAACCGCACATTGCAGGAATTCCAGCTGATATGAAATGAAGCTGACTTATCTCGCTGCAATTTCCACTGGGGAAACTGCAGTGAGATACAGTGGGGTTTGCAGAGCATTAGCTCTTCCTCTGGCAGACTCGGCCGGGGGCATTGCCAGCTGAGCTCCTTAGGGTCCTCAGCGGTGGTGCAGAAGAAGAATTGCATAAGTGTATGAGATAACTTGTCTATTCTTCTGGGATGGAGAGCAGGAAGGTTTTAGAGGACGTCCAACGTGTAATGTAATATTTTTCTAGTGGAGTTCAATCAGTGGCTCACAAATTTTCAATGTTATACAGATTATTAAGTGGTCTAGAAAACATAGTTGTAAATGTCTGTGTTCTCTTTCGCAATCTACGTATGCAAAATTTGTATCATTTGGATTTCCACTAGAAAAATTTTAGGGAATCACTAAGCTAAAAAGAGTTGAAACCCATCCATCTGTGCCTTAACTGCAGGTTACCACCAAAATGTAAAGGAGCACATGGGTATAGCCCCTGTCTGCAGCTCTGCCAAGTAACCTGCCATGAAAGGATTACTTCAGTCAAATGAGGGAGCATTAAGGTGAATCCCAACAGGATTCTTAAAGTAGAGAAATACCCTAATTACCCCAGAACAACCTTCACGCGCAGGGTTTCAAGCTATTTATAACATAGTTGAGCCTTTTTTCCTGTAACGTTCTGGCAGAGGCTGCAGGTAATTTGCCTTTAAGACAAATGTGTGGACGATTTTCATGCCTTGGCTTTGCTTTCCAAGACTCCCAAGAAGCAGCAGAAAGAGAAGACGGGTGACTTGCAGGGGCAGCTCAGCCTTGCCAAGCCCTGCACCGCTCCGGCCAGGCTGCTGTCGGTGCAGGAACTGGCCACCCCGGGACATCTCCAGGGCCACCCAAGGATCCTTCACCCACTCGTGTCCACAGGGACCCAGGTGAGGCTTTGCCTGATACAAAACCAGATTTGCAGGTGACAGGCCTGCCTGCCAGCCTCTAGTGGCACCGCTGGGTCCCTGCAGAGCTTTGCTTGGCTTAGTCCCAAGCTTAACCCCGCAAAATTTGGCCTTCTCAGCTCTCAAAGTTTTGCACTGAAGAGGGTTTGGCGCCCGTGCGTCCCTGCCCTCCCTTCGTGGGTAAATCAGGTCCCGCAGGACGTGGGGCGGGAAGGTGACGGCTGCCAGATAATCCGGTTACTGCTCTGAGGTTCACTTACACTTGCTGCTGCGTGCACGTGCACGGTTTGCTTATAAACAGCGTATTCAGGCCCAGCAGTCACAATTAGGACGAAATCAGGATCCCGCTGTGCTAAGGAGTGTATTTGTCTGGAGAGCTCTAAATTTATAAATGATGAGAGCCAGGAGGATGGATAGCATACAACACAGGAACATTTTTCAAACATCCAGCATTTATGGGGTGTTTTTTTCCCCAAATTATACTAACTCTCCTTCTTTGGCTTTTTGCTAGACAACCATTATCTAATCAGTTAAGTGACGTCGCAGCAAAAATAAAAATCAAAGTGGGACCTGAGGGTAAGGACTCCTGGTCTGCTGAGTGAAGTTGGGGCAGGGGATCAAGATACAAGGTCAGGAGAGAGGCAGGGGAAGGAGCTGCCACGTCGACGGGAAAGGGCCGTATCGCTTTGGGAGCAGGCACGGTGCAGGGCAGGAGGAGGTACAGAAGAGGGAGGTGCTGGTTTACAAAAACCCTAGCAGGTGGGTTTGCACGCGCATAAATCAAAACACCTCCAAGGACTTATTAAGAATCCAAGGAAAGACTGTTGGTTGAAAAGTAGGTATTTATCTCCAAATCATCTTACTTTCAAATGAGCTGGAAACAAAAGAAGAATTACTATTAAGCAATAAAATGCTTGGGTCATAAACAGGGTCATAATATCCACACAGTTTCCCTACAAAGGCTTACTCTGTGATAACAGAGTTGCTTTTCCTTTCCATTGCTGAGAGGCGACTGAGTGACTGTAGAAAACCAAGTGCTCTGTGTAACGCTCCTCTTTGTCGCTGGCACAGTCAAGCCGAACTTTTTAAGGAGCCCAATGTCGTCTGTGGGGAAGCTCTGCAATGCCTCGCTGCGAGTAGAGCCAACCCGCAGGGCACGCCGGCCTTCCTCCTTCCTGCTGGTGATGGCTATTGGAAACGAGCACCAACATCTTCGGGACACTGCATGAAATATCACTCCAGGCATCTATCCTGTGCTGCTGCGCAAAAGGCACAGGAAACCTGGTTTGTAAAAGGCAAACAGTGCAAATAGTTTTATACCATTTCTTTTTAAATCGCTTGTTTTCTGATTCAGCTTCTCTGCTGTCTTCCAGAGATGAGCGTCCGGGATACTTGCTTGTAAATGCTTGGAAGTGAGGAGGAGTCCCTTGGGATTACTGTAGCTGTCTCGGGGAGTGGTGCCAAAGAGAGACAGCACATTATAGAGCCCTTCCTAATATTGTTAAGTGCACAAGGACCACCTGTAACAGGGTTATCACCGTTTCAATCAATCGAAATGATGCTATAAGGGCAGCTATCGATTAGAGGGAAGAAACAGGCTTAAATGAGCAAAGGCAAAACCAGTGATGACTTTGAGCTGGCATCCAGTGCCGGTCTTTGTTCAAGCTAGACCACTACCCCTCCTGGGAGCAGCCAACCCTCCTGTTTTCGGGGTGCACTTATCCCTTCTGAAGCCCAGAGATCTCTACCCCACAGCTGGGAGCTGGACTAGAGCATCCGGGCTGTTGCAGAAATCTCTCACTGAATTCTGTGGTTTGAGTTACAAAGCAGGCAAAAATGACAATTGCTTAGTTCTCTGTAAGATTTTCAAATCAACTTTCTACACTTTACTAAGCTACATATAAGGCAACCGATCAGTTCTGACTGGGAAAGGCTGGGATTTGTGTGCTCAGCTGTTACTGGTGATGTAGGAAGGAAAACATCTGCATCGATTCAGTCACGTCCGTGAGCAACTGCCTATATCAGACACTACAGAGCGGGCAGAACTTGTATTAAAGATCTGAGGATTAGGTCATATCTTATACAATCTTTTGTTATCTTTTAGTAGATTTAAAAATATGAAGCAATCCTTTTAATCATTAATCTTTCAGAAATAAACAAACATAAGCAAGTCTTTCATATCTGCCTATACTTGTAATCAGTTAGACCTAAACCCAGAAATGCCTTTTTTTTTCTTTTTTTTTTTTTTTTTTACAGCTTGGTTATATGGAACATAAATGAAACATCACTTTTCCTGTGCATAGCAGTACAGCAATTGAAAAACAAAGGTCTTCTATGGACAAGCTACAGGCCCTTCAAAATACGGTCAAACATTTCTCCTGCCAAATGAGAACAATTTTACACCATATAATATATTGCAATACACCCAACACACCCTATGATGCATCAAGTAATACTGCGTCACTAACAAAGTTACTGGAAGCGATGCTTAAAGAAGTAATTTCTTTTAAAAATATGCTCTTTTACCCTGCATTATCTGATTTTTTTATCTGACCTGAAGAGGTGGCCTGATAAGTCTCATTCGAATTCAGCCAGGCCAGCAGGAAGAAGGAGTTTCTTTTTTAGAAGCACTTGAATGTTTCCATTAAATCACTTTTTTTCTTTCCTAGAGGCCTTTGTAACCATGCAAAGCACTCCAACACCTAATTTTAAACACACCAGCAGTTTCAAGGAGATCAATGAACTTATTCACATTGCATAAGCACTGAAAAAAAGCTTTGTAGGGCCACGATGAGCAGCTACAAAGTAAGCATGAACCAGATCCTTTGATCTGAACCTACACATCCTCACACTTGAAGCAAGCAGGATTGAAGCTGCAGTCTGGTTTTCAGCGATAACTGACAGAATTCCTGAAATCTCCCATCGGAAAAAAAAAAAAAAAAAAGGGTATTTTTGCAGCTTGACTTTATTACTGCTGGGGTCTGGAGCAGATCTCCCCTCCGCATTCCTGCATGCTAATTGCCTCCGCTCCCCCTTGACGCTGCAGCCCGGGCTGCTCCTCCTTTGCTTCCAACTCTTTCGAGGTGTTGAGCCCGGAGGTGACTTCACCTGCTGCATTGTATTATGATTTTCTTCATTCAGTTCTGCAGTGGTGAGATACAGTTTGCAGCAGGGCCAGTTGTCTTCCGTAGCGGCTGTGCAAGCCTACAGGGATGTACACTAGAAAAATGCAGAGAATAAAATCCCCTGAACCTTCTGACCTCCACAAGCATCACCTAAGCACCACAAACACTTAACTGAAAGCTGTTTAATATCAGAAAAACACAGACATGGCTTGAATCTCTTCTCTGGCTGAGAAGCTTTTTTCTGACAAAGCAAGACTTACGGGTCTGGACCCTCGGAGCAACTGGCAACAGAATCCTCTCGTAGAAAAGAAAGCTTTTTCCTTCTGGCTGGACCATACTAACCTCACAAATCTATAGCAAAAGCTCTAAATGTATTTTCGGCTTGCCCTCCTTCAGATCCACTTGGGAACACATCAGATTTACCGTTTCCTTAGGTTGAACATTTTTCAGCTGAAACCTGCAGGCATCAAAGGTCAGTTGATGGATTGTTATCAGGTTTACAGTTTTCCATAGGGATTTCCCAGCAGGGTACTGTATCTCCACCACATAGGGTAGAGTTGCTCTGATTACTAATGTTCTCCTTCGCCCCCATCTATATCTAATAGCAGGACACTGTATGTGTGACATATCGGCTGCCTTGGCCGACAGCCAGAGAACCGAACCTGTGACATCACCAGCAAAAAGCCGGAGCCAGTGGAGCCAGAGCCGACGTTCAGCTTTGCTAAGCTAGTGAAGGAGACAGTCTTTAACCTGCTCACCCATCAGTAATGATACGAGCAGCATGCTCTTTACCAAAATGAATTGAAGCATCCCTTCAGTCTCCAGGCATGCACAGTTCCTCACTTCGGCAAGAAAACAGTATGTCAAACAGCAGTCAAGGGACACGGTGAGGTATTGCACTGTGTGAACCATCACCAAGGGGCTTCGAACGGCAGAGCTTCCCAAATCAGAAAAACAGGCATGAGCTCTGTTAGACTTTCAGACCGAAGTGCCTCTGTTCCTGCTTGAGGCCCTGTGACTTGTCTCTGAGCAATTCTACTCTGCTTTTTTTTAAAAAAAACACATCTTAGAAACACAGTTAAAATCATGCCCCAATGCCATCAGCCCCAAGTACAAGAAGATGGAGGAGACATTCAAGTTTTAGGTCCTGTTTGCAGAGCTGGACACCATCCTGCACATCCACTTTCCATCTAGGATTAATAGCATATTCCTTCTTGTACCAAAATTAAATAAGAAATTGCTGACCGGCCTGTCAGGGACATCTCTGATAGTGTGAGCCATCTGCACTCCTACGACGGGTGGTTCCTCCCACGTCACCGCAGTGAAGGTTACTGGCAGGACACGCAGTTTACGTTAGGACTTGTTCCCAGAGCTTTCCTATCATCCCGTCCTGAAGGGAATTTTACTTACAAGCATTGATATTTCTGCGAGCACCACCCTTCAGAAGCAGCATGCTGCAATTACAGGTCAGAATCTGGCTAAGCTATCAGTCGCTAAGTCATCACTACGTACACTAAGTCATCACCAGCAATCCCCCTTCTCCTCCACTTAAAATGTGCCTTTCATAGGATGGTTTACTAGCTAGTCTTTTTTTTTTTTTTTCTGTTTTTCTGTAAACTTTATAAGAAAAACTTAGAAACATGCAACCTCATTGAGGAACCATTCCTGCTCTTAACATTTACCATGTGATTTACCAGCTGACTGGGACACAAAATTAATATCCGCTCTTTTGGAAAAGCTGGGGTTTAGCTCAACTATTACTCTGGAAAACAGGAGAACCACGGGTGATAATTCATCTTCTAGATTACTCAGATGAGAATTAACGAGGTTTTACTGGTAAAAGTTTAATGAAAGAAAAGGTAATATTGCCACATATGGTAATAAGCACCTGCCTGAGACAGGTTTGCACCAAAAAACAGATGACACAGTGACTACAGTGTATCGAGAACCAATTTAAACTACACAGAACAAACCTCTGGAAGATTTGGAAGTCTGGCCAGTTCCTTGGAGAACTGTCGCTTTTTCTACCTTTAAGTTGTTTTCCTTTTTCTGCACGTAAGTTAGGAACAGGATCATAGTCTGCTGCTGAAGAACAGGAGTTCTGGCTTGTCAGAAGCAAGACATAAAACCTCAAACAGAATTTAATTGCAGTAGGCTTATAGTTCAATCCTGAAAAAAACCTGAACGGTTCAGAATAAGCAGAGCCAAGTTGGGTCGGCATATTCTTGTGACAGCACCCATTTCCTATAGCACGAAGTGCTGGCATTCGTGCTCTCGCAACTATAAATAGATACAGACAAATATCAGAGATTAGATGTATAGTATTTTTTGCACGACCAGCTACACCTGAAAATACACGCCATGTCGGAGGGTTAAGCCTCCTGGTACACGTCAGCTCTGCTCCGGCCCAGGTCTGACAAGGCAAGAACTCAGCTGTTATCCCAGCGGCCAAACTGCAGATGTTGCTGTCCAGATGTGGGTGCTTTTAAGGGCAGTCTGAAAGCAATTATAAACCCAGTCAAATGAGAAACCTGAGGTTAGATCGCCTTAATTTCATTTAAGAACATTTCATTGAAACTCTGCTTTTCAGGCCAGAGCAGACTGTCATAACACGTAAGTTAATTATGAAAGACGACTTATTAAAAAAAAAAAAAAAAGAAAAAAAGTTTGCAGCTTTATTGGAGCTGAAATATTTCCAAAGTGAGCAGTAAACAAAGTGTCTGTACTAAATAAGTCAGGGCATGAATGTGTTATTGACATATGGATTAACTGGGCTGGATGCTTCAAACCACGTCTGCATCTTTCTCCAGACCTGTGCAGACATTTGCACCAGGCCAACACAAAGCACCATCTTATCACAAAACTTACAGCAATATTTGTCCAAAATATTGCTCATAAGGAAGAGAGCTCCGTGCATTTTACCTGCCAGCTGGAAGGCAGACTCAACCAAATGGTCAGACCCTGCCCTGGCTATCGTCACAACTCTCGGGAGCATTTTGGGCTGGAAGAGACTGTTTCCTTTCAGCAGCACTGCTAGCTGATGCAATTTGCAGTTTTAATTTGGCGTTCCCGCGCAGGTACACACAGTCTGTCTGAGCTCGCTGCTTTTCCCAGCCCTGGTGCTCTGCTTGCTCAGCACTACCTGCCTGCTTCTGCAGCAAAATTATCCCGCACGATATTAGAGTCAAGCCAAGACAAGCTCTTTCGGTAACACAGCAGAGGAGCTTACGGAGGAAAAGTGTCTCTAGAAATGTCAGAGTGGAAGGGAGGGGCTTTAGTTTCGTGGAAAAACAGAACAACTTGGAAGCAAGCCTCTTACCCGTTTTTGTAAAATAAGACGAGGCTTTGCAAAGCCTAATTCTTTAAAAAA
>VXBL01002390.1:293492-345306 GCA_013400195.1 Aramus guarauna | reverse complement strand
CTGTGTGGGGCGATGGCTCCCGTGGCCGTGGGGGCGGAGAGACTCGGCGGGGCCGGACCTCTGAACAGCAGTTGCTGTTGAATTGAGCTGATTAGGAGGGGAATGTTTTGTTTTGTTTTATTGCGTTCGTTCGACTGCGGGACAGGGACGGAACGCGTGAACTGGGTGCGAAACTCCCGCGTCGTGTCACCCGTCAGGCGTGGAGCAGTGGGGGAGCAGCTCCTGGACCCCGCGATCTACGTCACGCTTAGCACTGGCTATTTCTTGATATATGTATATATTGTGGATACATATTTTATCAGCTATTTTCCCACAAACGTTAAAAATTCATATGAGACCTACTTTGTGTAATATAAGAAATATATTCAGAACAAAACCAGTAATGCATAGAGTTTGGTGTGGTTTTTGTTTTTAATACAGATATCTGTATTTCCACAAATGCACAGAAAATTATATTGCGGAAAATATGACTCCACAGACTTTGCTTTGTAACTAGAGTTGCAGATCTTCAGGTTTTTTGTTTGATTTCTGGGAGTTATTCTCTTAATCTAGATTTCGCCACAATGGCTAACTAATTCAAAATCCAAGGGATTAAAAAATACCTGTGGTATTTGTCTGGCTTAAATACAAAGATGTGCAAGCGTTGACTGGTAATTGTATTGTATCTCGCTTTTTTTTTTTTTTTTTTTTTTTTATTCTAGAGCAGGTCTCGTAATGGGGAATTTATCAACATTTCCACTGGGGTAATTTTACAGGATTATCCGTCCTCTGTTCTTCCTGCTGGTTCGTCTGGACTCTCTGGAGTTTGCTGCTAGCAATGAAGCCTTCTGTTGGGGTTTATTCATGCTATTACTGAAATGGAGCCCTTCGCATTTGGATTAACTCTTTATTTACTTTTCACCTGAATCCCTCGGATCAGTCCATTTATAAAAAGGATACTACCACACATCTCTTTTCTGTTTGCATTTTGAAGTTGAACCCTGAATACAGTCTTGATGTGTTCAGGCTGTTTGCTTTGCTTGAATTTTAGAGGAAGAACTGAAATATAAAGATAGATGAGACTATAATACTGCATGGGCAGGTAAAGACTTTTGACATTTTATATATGAAGACTTGAAAATTTGTTACAAAGGGTCACACGTTGAATGAGGTAAAAGCAAGGTAAAAATCGTTAAGATCAGGCTGTACTAGATATTAGGAATATATTTGTCTAAGCAAATGCAATGATAGAAACCAGTGTCTTTAAAAGGAGGTTGAATGCTTCCAAGATTGAGCAAGCAAAATTATTTCCCAACTGATGAACAAAAGTATTTTTTAAAAGTATGGCCATGTAAATAAAAATGGTCCTGTTAATTGATCACCAAAAAGCGAAATATTTTCATTTGTAGTGCAGTGTGTCTTATTTTTTGGATTGCCACCGTGCCTAGGAGACTGAGTGGTGAACCAGAATTCTTCTTTCCAGTAGTGCAGCACCTGCTACAACATGGAGAGGCCCTGGTTCTGTTTGCTAACAGAATATTGATGTTTAAAATTATTTTCTGGTTTTGTCATCTAATTTTTTCTGTACACGTGTATGTGCAGAGTGTAACATTACATCCCTGACCCAAATGTGACCGCATTAAGTGGAAGACTGTATGCAGACCATATCCTTATGCATGAAGATGCCTTTCAATCTTCAGAATTCCAAGAATATACAGGAATTGTCACTTATTCCCATAGGGGTTTTTTGCTAGGAAAAATGTATAGTATTCAAAGGTTTCAACTGTATGTGAGCATCTTGAAAAACTACCACTGACCTTAAAACCCCACGAGAATAATCTCAACAGACCCTACCTCTAGATTTTAGTCCTAGTTGCATGAAACAGGTTAACCCCTTGCCTTGTTGCATACATTGTATCTGGGTTGGTTTTTTGTATCTGTATATTGAGATTTTCCACTACTTTTGGTGTCAAAATACTGACGTTACGAATCCAGTCTAAATTTAGACTACTTCATGGTGTAATTTTGAAAGCTTTATACATAAATTGTTCA
Organism: Aramus guarauna; assembly: GCA_013400195.1. Taxonomy (NCBI): domain Eukaryota; kingdom Metazoa; phylum Chordata; class Aves; order Gruiformes; family Aramidae; genus Aramus; species Aramus guarauna. The sequence goes on along the minus strand of VXBL01002390.1, from coordinate 343,275 downwards.
AACTGAGTCACTGCAGGGTTTCATCTGTTTTGTATTCCCTCTTCAGTGTTGGTGCTTCACTTGGAAGTGCGATTATTGTACAATATCCTGCAAGATTATTAGCATTGTATTAAGTAACATAATTTATGCTTCTACATTGAAATTGGGTTGTAGAAGTCCACTCAACAGGGAGGCTTGGCATAAGCTTGGGGACCTGTGCTCGCAATTTCTGCATTGAGCAATTTCTGCAGTTCAAGTCTTGAAGAGTTTACAAATGCTTAGGCAGGTCCCATAGAAAAAGCTGTTTAAATGCTTAACGTGTACTTTTGAGCTACTAATTACACTTCCAAGATGGTGCTTATTTAAAAAAAAAATTGGCAGCAAGTCAATTTTCTCTTTTGTAAGACTGCAACATGAATCCTTTTGTTAATGCCTCAGAGGGCTTTTTTTAAGCGAAGGAATCAAGGAGGGACTAGGAGCAGAAAATTATACATAGTTGTTTACTTTAGAACTAAAATATTTGCTGTTAGTATTCCAATTTATGCTATAATGGACCTCTGCAGGAAGAGATTTATTTATTTTTTTAGAGTGGGAAAGCCGTTAGGTGTGTTATGGAGACTGCCAGCCAGACGTGATCACAGCCTGGATATTGTGATGGCTCTTTTGTGTGTCTGAGTTCATTTTCCTGATACGCAACCTTTATTTTGCAAGTTAAGCGGCTTCCTACCTTAAGCCTCTCCTAAAGATGTTGTACCATTTTATCTCCAAGGCTTCGTTCAGCTCATTGAGCTTTCCCCTTTCCTTAGCAAGGCAGCAGTTTCAGTCTGAAAACTGGAGATTTCTCGAACATGCTGAAGCAATCTGAGTGATAGTTCATGTCATTAGGATACAGTATCTTGCCCTAGTTAGGAGACCATGAAGTATACCATAAGTTAGAATATGCATATTGCAAATAATCTGTGCAGCTATACTGCTTGAGCTATTTTGGAGTATATTGATGAGTGAGGTTTGGCTGCTGCAAGTTGATCTGACTTAAATGGCATTCCACAAAAGTATCTCTCTGTGTAGATCTGTTTGCAGAGTCAGGGATCAGGAAAAAAGAAGAAAAAGAAACCTTTAAGCACTAGCTGTGATTCACAGACAGATTCTTTCATGTGCTTTTTGGAAGAAAAACAACACATTGAACCAACACCTACAAGGACAGGAAGGCTTGAAACTAAAACTCAGCTAGGTTTGAGCATGCACAGTCTGATGTGTATCACCTGTCAGTGCAAGGAGACAGCATTGTAATGGCTAAATAATGACACATATTAAGATGTTTTATGCCAAACTAACCATTAACACTTTTTAATATTCTTTTAAAGAAGTTTTAATGGTTGTCCACTCAACAGAAGAGCTTTGCCTGACAAAGCAAAGGTCCTGTGGACTCAGAGGAGTTTCAGTGCTGCCTTAATCACAATTCATCTGTAAACAGACTAATACTTTCAGGCACAAGAGTTTTTAGGAACGAGTGAGCTGTGTGAAAAACAATTAAAACTAGGAAGGAATCCTTGCGTTGCTGAGGAATGTTGTGAAAGATCCACCTCTGGAGGCTTGAGAACCAGCTTTACAATAATTGTAGGTCGTGGAATAGGTGCTTTCTGCATAGGGAGCAATGGGCTAGATCACCCCGTGGTTTCTTCTGGTGTAGTATATCAGGACTTTTCTGCAGTGGCAGAACTGGGAAGGCTGCTATGTTGGTTGCTCATTAACTTAACTCCACATAATCTATGTCAGTACAACCGTCATTGCAGTAATACTGAAAACCAACCAGTGACATGGCTGGAGTGGTACTTTTAAAAAAAAACAAACAACAAACCCAACCCCAATAGACTCATATTCTAGCAGAGTATCGTTGGTTTTCAGCATTGTCTCACAAACAGCTGCACCAACACAACAGAGGGGTGATGAGGCAGAACATGGGGACAGGAAAGAAATCTTGAGTTGGCTTTACTGCATAAGAGCATGGTTGTGGAACAACATTCTCAGGCTCATTGGTTTAATTTGAAGTAAAAATGACCTATGAATAGTCTGGTTGCTTTATCAGGATGCGGCTAGATGGATATGAGCTGCGTGAACGAGTTCTGTAATATCCTGCACTTCAGTTAGTTTAGCAGCTCTAATATTAGCAAGTATTTAAGTACCTAGACACTGTTTTTTTTAGGAAGGCAAAGATTTTTGGATCTGGATACCGGTATCTCTTGTCAAGCTCTCGTTCAGATCTATAGCAGGAAATGCTATAGAAAATGAGCTCATGTCCAAACTTCATTTAAAATAGCTAGGTTGTCTCTTCTCCTAAGTTGTATTGCAAGGCTAAGAAAGAGAATAATGTTTTGTGCAGTGACTTCATGTTTTCACCCACAAAACAACAGAAGTGTGGTAATCATTCTGGAGATACATAAAGGAAAATGTGGTAAAGGTACATTGCGGTATACGTGTCAGTATTTAGAATAGCTTACTGAGTTGGACAGAGATAAGAAATTGTGCAGTAGCTACTTGAAACGAGAGTTAATGTTCCATGTATTGTGAAGAATCATGATTAATTGTCAAATATAATTGTCTGGACACAACCAGGGGAATAAGAGTTGGTATTGTATTAATGTTTTGGAGTGTAAGACCACTCTCATTAGCTTTCTTGAAGACACTTTCAAGTGAAGCTTTTAAGCCTTCATCTTGCTGTATAGCTGCAAGTTTTAAAAATGCAAATAAACATTTTAGGACAGAGCTCTTACTTTTAAAGTTGATCTTAAGTTCTACTCTATTCATACAGGATATAATTATGTAATGCAAGTAAATTCTTAAAGTAATTAGTGAACCTGACCTTTTAATGTGTTGGCAGAATGCACTAAAGTAGAAAATACAAAAATCTGACTGTTGTATAGTATGCATTAGCTAGCCAAAGTGTTTCTAGGAATTCCAGTTACAGGTCAGCCTTTCCTTTGCAATTTGGTTTTGTGTTCATGTTTGTATACAGCAGCCTTTTACTGTAGGCATAATTACATACAACTGCTAATAATTAAGAACTATAATCATCTGGACTATGCGTATACTACATTGAGAACACTTGGACACAGTATTTCTAATCATTAGATGTTGTGTGGCATAAGGGGTGGGAATTTGAGTTCTTTATCATGAGTCAGATAAAATAGATCTGTCTTGTAGGTCTGTCTAGAAGATGGAGTAGTCAGGGTCCTCTCTGCTGAATTGTGCCTTTTGCATTCTCACCATTTTAGAATTCTCTTTTGAACCCAAACTGATCTTTATAGCAATTGAACATGGAAGTGAAAATTGCTTCTTTGCACTAGTGAAACTATGCTAAATAAGTTTTTCACGCCTTCCAAGGTTTAGGGGGTTACATATACACCATTAAAATACTGGGCTGCAGGTTGCTCATCTGCTAGGAAATTGTGATGGCAAGTGGAGGCAGGGCAGGAGAAGTAGAGGGTTGGAAAATGGCCACCTCCTACCCCTGCCACACACCCTGTAACCAGGCAGGTTGCATTTTTATAAACAATTAGTTAGTAAGGACAAAGAAACTTTTAAATTTAAAATACCTGGAGGTCAAAACTTAGTATGGTGGTCTTAAAAATATGAACTGACTGCTTTTTGGACTTGAAATTTAAAGCCTGATCTAGTCAGTGCTATATAGCTCTATAGTCTAATCAATTCTTCTTGATTTGAAAACAGCAAATATATTCTTTGACCTTTATGGCCCCATTGATCTGAACTGGGATGCTTTGCTTTTCTTAAGTTTCAGGATGTTTCGTTTTTATCTGTTTCAGTTAAAGAGTTTTGCAGAACTTTTACAGCTTTATAGACATTTTTGAAAGAATATTAAAACATTTATCAGCTTCCAAGTTTTCTGTAGTAGAACTTAAATATGCAAAAAATCAAATAACTCATCTGATTAGTCATATTCCAGATACACATTAGTTCATGTGAGTATATTGATTTAATCAGTATCTTGTATTTATTATTAGATAGTTGTAATGCATGCTCACATCCTACTGCATTATCTGTGTCTCAAAAAGAGGAAGGGTTACTTGTGGTTTTGTATTGGCAGTCATGTAAAATTCTAGTTTTAGAAGTCCTCAAAATATGAAGCAGCAGCATGACTTCCCTGATGAAGTCATTAAATCTTAATATGCTAACAGCCCCTAAAATGTGATCCTACCAAGTGAAAAAGCACTTGGAATGAATCAATTGACTGTGTCGGGTACTCAACAGCTTTTTTTTTTTTTTTTATTTAGATTATTCCAACATGAAGCTACAAACTGGGTTAAAGGGATCTTAACACTTTTCTGCATGTTACAGTTGAGTCTCTTGGGGGTGGGGAGCATTTCAGGAGTCATTTTTGTGCTGCTCCAGTTCTGTCTGTGCACACAGCTGTTACGTGCCATCCCTCCCCATGCTAGGTAAAAGGAAATTTTTAATTCACAACATGGATTCTGAAAGATTCAGGTGTTACCCTGTAGTCGATTCCCAGTCTAATTTTTTCCTAGTCTTACTCTTTTTCAATAAGATATACTTACTGTAAAAAAAAAAATTTACTTGAACAGCCTTTTTTAAATAAAAGGCCAAGAGTGTTTGCACTAGTCAACAAATAATAGATGTTTACACAGCAGACTTGATATTTACCTAGAAGTAGCATACTAGTAGGAAAAAAAAAAAAATCTGTTTTCTTGCAACACTGATGTTTTCATTGTGTATATTTCAATAGAGCAATCTTGTTCACTCCTACAAAGTTAAATGTAAGGTGGTATTTCAGTAGATAGGCAAATCTTCAAATTTCTGCTTATTCAGCATCAAAATATTTGTAATTTTAGTTCTAATGTGCTTTAGTATGGATTCTTCTAAATTGAGGAAGCTTTAATTTTTTTTTTTCCTCCTTTAGGTGGTGGCTTACACCTACATTTCTGAACTTTGGTTTATCTAATTGCTCAGTTGTGTATCATAGCAAAATAGAACCAGAAGCTATATTTCTTAGCAGGATGCAAGTATTCTTCCATATTATAGTGTATACCTACTAGTAGTTGGGAAATCCAAAACTGGAGGTGTATGTTAAGATTTTTTTTTAAAAAAGTTTCAGTTTAGTATGTTCTGAACAAAACATTGTTAGAAGCAAGACTGATGCAAAGTTTAGAAAGCTTTGTAGGAACAGTATCAGGCATACAGAAAAAGCCGTTTAATTTTCTAGCTTTATTTTTATGTCTTGGGGGGGGCTGGGTTGTCCCCAAATAATTTGAAATAAGAATTTAGCTGAAGTACATCAAACTTACTTCACATGACACTTGAGGTTTAGCTGGGGTGCATGGGGTACTTTCTTTCCTCATTGTAGTATCTTGTCTATGCATATTTTTTCCATCATTTTTTATTAAGATCACTATCTAGCTTGTTGCCCACACACAGTATAGACAAAGGATGAATCCAGTCATTGACTCAGCTCACCAGTCCAAGTGTGTAAATTCTGTAGGGACTGACCTTTATTGTAAGCCCGTTCAAGCCTCCGTTGGTTTTCTGTGGTAAGACAGACATTGCACCTTGTCATCCCAGGCACGGACAGCATCTGTTTCTCAGGGTTGTTGCTTCATTTGCCTGTACTTCAAGCTGAAATATAATTAAGTTTCTGTAGAAATTTGTAACTTGCTGAGTAAAGCACCACCTGTGACAGGAAGGTGAAACCAGTAAGCTCAATTGATTTTAGAAGAGCACTTGTTTAAAGAACAGGTAGTGGGTCTTTGAGTGGAAGTGAGCAAATCTTAAGTTTTATGGTAAAAACTGAAATACAACACTATGAAATTACCTTAAAGATTTTTATCCAAAGCATATTAGTTATGTTTTAGAAGTACTTTTCCTCCCTTTGAAGAGGGTCACTGTTTGGAATTTAAAGCAGTAATTTCTGTTCATTCTAATAAAGCCCAACAGTAGAGATTAACCCTTTAAATACAGGTGAACATTTCTGATTAGCCTATCCATTGCTAGAACTGCTACAACTTTAAAAGTTATCTAAAAAGCAGTGTACTTTGCCTTCAGTTAGGCTTTCAGACCTTGTTCAGTGTTACTCTTTAACTGATGCAGGGGTGAGGGTAGTTGGCAGCAAGATTTTGTTTCCTGCTGCATGCAGAGAGATTTCGGGTGGCCAGAAAGACAATTATATTGTTGTCCTGGTTTCAACCCTGCAAACAGCTGCGCTACAAATCCACACATACATTACTGCTATACAGGAATAATAATACAGGAAGTTAGGCTCCCTCAAATTTTTTTTTTCCTTCTCCCCCTTAGTTTTTGAGCAGTTTAATTCTCTTAACCAGCTCCTTTTGTTATCAGACAAAAGTCAATGCTGATGCAAGAGTGAAGTGGAAATACACCGTCTCAGGGAGGAAGGAACTGCAGCAGGACCAGCTTAGTTCTGCTTCAGGCCTTGTAAAAAAACCGCAGTGCAAATGGCTAGTTTGGAGAGGTAAGGAGGATCCTAAATTAACTTTGAATGCAAGACATATCAGTCAACTTAAGAAACACTTACATTTATGGGGAAGCCATTGCAACCCATTTTCAAATAAAGCTTTGGATTGCATGGAAGAGGGTTTCAAGGTTACGAATAAATCCTCTGGGATGAGCTTCCAGTATTAGGGCTTAGGAAAAGAAAGAAGTCTCCCATAATTTTTTTTTTTTTTTTTTACAAAATCTTTGAGCCACTTAATGGTTTATAATTAATAGGCAGTACTGTAGATTGCATTCTATCCTGCTATTTTTCAGCAGTGCTAAAGTAATTTATTTGGTTAAGTAATGCTGTACTGCATTAATAAATGGAAAACTGCTTAAATTGCCTTGTTACTTCTAACTTTGTTAGATCTAGATTTGTACAGTTTATTCACTGTTTTTAATTAAAGTAGCAAGAAGTTTGAGTAATTCTGCATTTGATCAGGTGTGGTGCTGCTTTGTTTACTCCTCCCTCCTGGCTGTCTTCTGATCTATGTCAGCTTATTAGTGATAAGTAATATCAAGTTAAGGGGGGGGCAGGGAGGAAATCAAGAGAAGTCATCAACATGTCAAGAAGTTTCAGAAGCAGAGTTGTAATGCTTCAGCATAGTGATCTTGAGGTATTTCTGATAGTGCTTAGTAAATATTGAAATAGTTTGTTCAGAATAGTTGATCAGATACAACTTTATCTGAACATTAATCCAGGCTGCTCTCACTTGTTCCTTGTTTTCTATGAAGTTTTAGAAGTCAGGTTTTCTTTGCCTAATTTAAATTTTGATATGGAAGAAGCTGATGTTTCTAGGAGGCAAACCTGATATCTGCATTTATAGTAAAGCTAGAACTGTAAAGGTACTTAGCCTACAGGAGTTATCTAATGCATTCGGTTTTGAAATAGAGTTGGTATCTCTGTGGTATTACAGAAGGCATTTTAGGAAATGAAGAACTGCTGTAGTATTTTCTGTTGGTGTTTTTTTTTAAAAAGAGTTACTGCTTATTCAAAAAACTCCTTGCCTATTTATTTTGATTAAATCCTATCTTCCCATTTCACAAAAGTGAAGGATGGGGGGAGAAAAGTCACCATTTTTCCTGCCCTGTCACTCAAAGCAGTTTCCCCAGAGCATCGTCTCTCTGTTAACTTCTTCATAGTCCAGCTTGTACATGCCTATAGCCTAGGAGACTTACCATTTCAGAAGTCTTGTCAGGCAATAGTCTGAACTCTTCTCATTCTTCTACAGCTAGCAGTGTAGCTACAACAGCTTGGCCTTCAGGTAACTCCTCCTTTTCTAGGCCACCAACTCCTGACACCATACCCTTAACAGTGCTGGTGCTGCAGCTCTAAGAGCTCCTCAGGAGCAGAGCAGCAGCAGCTGTTTTGTGGCCCAGCAAACCCACTTGCATGGCTGCTGGCAGTCACACTGTCTTTTGCCCAGGACAGTTCTCTGAAACAAGGCAGACCTGACCTCACTCAGGACTTTAATTTGGGGAGACAGGCAGCAATCAGTACAGGTGTATCTCAACCTGTGAGCATTTGGGCTGTTCCTGATCTGTTCCTATGCTCCATCATCTACCTGCTGTATTGGCAAACTTTTCTTCGAATAGCTTGCTGTCCCTTGACTCAGCAACCTTCAGTTTTCTTCTTCTTCTGATCCTCATCATCCTCTCCTTGCAGCTTTCCCTGACAGGTCTTGTTCACCACTGCTCTCCCTTGCCCTGTCCTGCTGCCTTTCTCTCAGTACCCTTGTGCAAATGAGGGCTTAAAACTCTACACCAAAGGGTTGAGATCTAATTCGCTGTCAGACCCTTTCCACTGTTGACCTCATAGGTCTCATTTAGCTCAGTTTCTTTGGAGTAAGGGGTTGTGAGTTCTGTGTTGGGACTGGGTGACTCAGAGTTGGAAGGGGCAGCCATGCTCCTCTTGAAGTCTCCAACTTTTCTGATTTTACAACTATTTAAATAACAATTTTAATAACCTGGTACAAGATAGAAAACATATTTCATTTGCATTCAAACATATTTAAATCCACTTCATTAAACTCGTATAGTCTGGGGTGTGTTCCAGGCATCCATGTCATATCTTTGTTGATAAAGAATTTCTCCTTTACGAACTAACTTGCTGTATGTGGTAACATCTGTTCCTCCAGTGGTGCTTTCGGTGGTGCTTTCCACCATCTGTGTTGGTGCAACTGAAAATTACAGGTGGTGTAAGCTCTTTTGAAAATTATCGTCATGGTGGTTTAAAGCTGCAGTTATCAACGGCTCTAAGGTTGTTCAGCACCATTTTATGGGTCTTACTAAAAATTGCTTTAGTCTGACAAAGCGGTACAATTTAATTTGATGATTACCTCGGCTTTTATGTTTAACTGTAGCAGCTCAGCGGGCTCTAAATTTGGATTTGGGGAGGTGGAGAGAGGATAAGAGACAATGATTTGTAAAAGAGACTGATTTTCTTGAACTACTCCATGCTGTGAAGTTTTGAAATGCAATTCAAGATATTGCTCTCATGTTTTATGATGTCCTGTGAAATATGACCCAAATTTAGCCTTGCTGTCAAGTCCTGAGAAATCTTTAACTCTCTGTGATGGATAAAGATGCACTAACGCTTGGTGTGACAGTATCCTTGGTGTTCTGGTGTGGCTCATGTCAGTGATGCTGTCGGTCAACAGCAGCTCTTTCAGCCAAGAGGCTCTTGAGCATTTGCTGCTTTTTCTGCTCCTGGTGACCCTAAAGAGTAGAGGATCAGCCACCATGAAATGCAGCAAAGGGAAAACCATCAAGAGCAGGAGCTTTAATGAGAGGGAGAGTAGTGCCATGGATGGACCGGGAGCGCGGGGTCACCAGGATCCCGTGTTAAAACCTCAAATTCTCAAATCTCTAATTGTTTTAGCACACATTAACAAAACCCACTGAAAAAGTATGTCATCCTCTTCTGGTAGTGAGGAGCAATATGCTGCTGGTACCAAAAAGGCTGTTAATTAGTGCATGTGATTGAACATGCTCTGGGGAACATTCATGTTTCTGTACTGAGTGAGATTTCTGTCTGTACTACACCTGCTTCATTTCTTGAAGAATTGGAACATATTTATTAATTCAGGGAGCTGAAGGAACAGAAAGCATCAAATGACTGAGGAAGGTAAATGTTTCCTGACAAACTGGAGCATTCCTACGTGGCATTGGTCTTTGTGAATTATATAGAATTACATACAGTAATTTCAGAAGAGATGCTCTATACATTATTTTGCTATGTATTATTGCACTAGTTGTATGGTTATTGCAGGGAGAAGTTATGCTTTTACATTTTGACTGGTTACAATCCAGTCTTATCTCCTTTAATTAGCTTAGTTTGAAGAAGTGTTACACTTCGTGATTCCAGTACCCTGGGTACTTAAGTGTCTTCATTCTTTAAGGAGCTCCACCCAGCTGCTATTTATAATCTCCTCCTTTTACCCACAATTCACTTTTTAAAGGGCAATTTCTTTTCACTCCAGAAATCTGGTTTGGACCAGTAGTGGGAGTGGGAAAGAGAAGGAGGAGTAGGAATTAGTAAAAGAGCTGTTGTATTAAAGTAAGCAAGTGGTGCCTAAAAGCTTTATTTTAATTAAGATGCATAATTAGTTGAAAGGTTTTTTGGGGGAGTTCTGTTTGTTTTGTTTTGTTTTTTTAACATGCGGAGTAAATATTTGCTAGTCAACTCAATAAATAGATAATAAATCTGCCTGATAGTTTGCTGCCCGTTACTCCTTGTTTATTCCCTATATAATTACAACACTTTTCTGATGTATTCGCATTGTCCAGGATATGAAAGAAATTAGATAAACCTTAAAAGACTTGGTAGGTAGATAGACGTGCTCATGATTTTGACCAGTATAGTTTCTTCTTTACTGAGTGGTTTTGGATAGTATTATAACATTGCTGTAATGTATTTTACTTAATAATTGCATAATATTGCTTGTAATAGGTTTGTAAATGTAATTTGAGCCAGCATTGTTTAATTTCTCTATTTCATATAAATAATTTTATAGCTTGTTACTTTTACCTTTCTGTGTGTGTTTTGGATGTGGAAGCTTAAGATGTGAAATCTTTGCTGTAAAAGCTCTTAGATATACATAGGGCCATGCAAAAGCATTACTCTTACTTGTGATAAATGTGATTTATATTGGAAGTCCTATGTAACTTGAAAACCTGGAGCTAATTTGTAAATTAATATAGTATTGATTTACTTATTTAAAATATATGTAAGCTGGTTTTTCTCTTAAACTGACTAAAACCTAGATGTATTTCTTTTGGGAGAGAGGAGAGCTAGCTAACGGTAGGTACAGTGACAGTTATGGTATTGGGCTTTAGTATGGAGCCAGGAATACCTTTTTTTTTTTCTTCCTCCTCTTTGCAGTGAAGCAGCACAAGTTTGTTGATGTACAGGAAAGCTGGAAAGAGGGGGTTTTTTTTGGAGAGGAATTTTTTCCACTTCTCTTTCATGGTCCATGATTGGGTATGGTAAAAAGAGATAAGAAATTAAAAAATATTTCTGGTAGAGTTATCAGGAATGGTGTGAAAGAGAGAAATGGAGTTATATTGTGTTAAACACCTGGCTGAAGAAAGTGATAGAAATGTCTACCTTGGGTTCAATATTTACAGATTGAAAAGAGTAGGATAAGGGCTGGATTAAAAGCTAACGTTTTGCAAACTTAAAGAATTTAAGATCTTTTTGAAACCCTAATTCTTTTCTGAGATGCTGAATTGTGTGAAGAGTTGAGAATTGCCGTAAACCTGGAACTGATAGATAGTCAAGGTTATTAGCAAATGTTTTCTTTATAGTTTGTACGCGGGAGAATCTGGTGGTGGTGATCGTCACTCTTTGAAGTTTCACTATTGAAGAACCAAGAGCCTGCAGTAGGATGAATTGATTTTGAAGGACACGGTGATGTACCCATGAAAGGTGCCAGGACACGCTGTTTATGTTAGTTTGCAGATTTTGTTAAATCACTGGATGGGAGGTTAGGCTTTCATCTGCCATTCCAGGAGTATCGGGAATCTGCGTCCTTCTATTTTATAGCAGTCCTTCCCATTCAGTGAAGTTTGTAAATGGGCACAGGTTATCTTTATCTGAAGTTTTGAAAAGTATTTGGAGCGAACATCCATACGAAATTTCACTGAAATGGAAATTACCTTTTAAAGAATTATCAGTATACGATACCTTAATTAATTGTCTTTTTGTCTTGACAGGAATGCCCAAGGAAAAGTACGATCCACCTGATCCACGGAGGATGTACACAATTATGTCCTCAGAGGAAGCAGCCAACGGAAAGAAATCACACTGGGCAGAGTTGGAAATAAGTGGTAAGCAACTGAGGAGTGGTCCTGATTTATGAACTTGTTGTAAGTTGAGAGTAGCCTATGTAGTATGGGCTTGGACAAGAAGACTGGAGTGGAGTTACCTACCTTGAAGTGAGCCAGCACACCAACATAGCAGCTGCCAACTTTTGGGTGCCTCAAGGGAAGAGGTTGGGTTGGGATAATGTAGGGAGCTGTAGGAGGGGTAAGTTGAGGCAGATGGGGAATCATAATGTGTAGGAAAGTTGGGAAGATGAGAATAGGGTTGTGAGCTCTTTGTGTTTTAAGAAGATGGGGTGGGTGTAAGATCTAATTTGTCAGAGAAGAGGGTGAAGTTGGGGATGATATCTAGACATGTGCTGTTACTTTAAGTGATGTAACCACAATGTTGTATTAATCCATGACAGCATAGTTTCTATTGAAGCGGAAGTTTTCAGGTTAAAAGCAGTTGCAAATCTTTGTTCTGTTCTTGAGATTAAAAAAAAAAAAAAGATGAAAGAGATCCTCCAAGAACTGTGCTAGCTTTGAGATACTGTTTGACTTTTTGATCTTTTCTTGAAAATAAGATAATGCTCAGAATTAATAAACATGAATTCCAACTGGTGTGAGACACCAATCTCTCTTGATTTGTTGAGTAAATTCTGATTTTGCTATGTAGTATGTTTACAAGGAAATTCAAGCAAATATTTTAAGAATTTAAAAATTATCTTGTGATGTAAATTTAAGCTAAAATTTTGTTTAAATATGGAGGTTCTTTTAAGAGACTGCAAAAAGTGTCACGTGGTATTTCTAAATGACTGCCCAATAGAGCAATTCCTGGAAGGAGGAATACAAACAGTGTTCTTTGAATTGTGAAGAGTCTTTCCACCCAGATCATTGAATCTGTGTCTTGCTTCAAGTGCCATGTGCCTTAACATGTGAATACCGTTCTTTACTTGAAGGTTACAGATGCAGAAACCTAATTAAATGCTGCTTCAGGAATCAGCATTACATACCGGCATTAGGCTTGGATATCCACTTGGACATCTGCTGCCTCTGCATGGGAAATGCATTAAGTGATGGCTCTTTGCTTTCATGCCTGGCAATCTCACTGTAGGCTGATTCCAGCTAAGGGAGGTGTAGGGAGTGAAGAGTGTGGATCGGTGGTGTTGATTGGAAATCCTTCCAGCAACAAGGGTTTCTTTGATCACAGTCACCTGTTTGCATTGTGGGGGGTGAAGAAGTGTTAATTAAATTTTAAAAATACAAAGAATTACTGATTTGTATTTAAAATTTCAAAATATTTCTTAATGAGCATTACAGTAGCATGAATCCTTTGAGAACTGTATTCCTTTGCCTTGCAAAATAAAATGTGACAATGTTTTTGCTTTATAAATGTTTGCATTAATAAACTATTAAGTATTTTCCTTGCAAGATACTTTATTATCTAATACAGAAATGTTTTAACTGCTCTCACTTAAATCACTGAGCTTTTTCACTGCAGGCTTTATTTATGCCACTCACTTTCTTACAGCTCACTGGAAATGATACCTGTATTAAACCTTTTGTTACCAGGGACTGAGTCCCAGATACACAGGTATCAGTGTAGCTTTCCCCAGGTACTAAATAGGACTTCTTTTATTTTGAAGAAAATCATTTAAGGAAAGGAATTTTAATGTGTGTATGTTGGTATAATATTAACCAGACTGCTCTTAATATTGGTGAGTCATCATGTAGTTTTTAAAGGCTGTCGCAAGTAACTTTGTGCCTTGGAGAAACTGGTGTTGGTACTCTCCCTCTAATGCTTTTGGTACAATGATATGACTTCTGTAAATGAAAAAAGATCCACTTCGGGGTGGGGGTGGTGGCAGAAATCTTGGAGAGAAGAAATGTTTTGAGACCTCCTGATACCATCTCGCATTCCTTGCATGCGGCACTGTAAAAACCTTGATTCACAAATCTATGTTTCCACCCTTCAGTTTATACAAAAATCATACCGGTTTTTTAAATATCTGGCAATAGTCTATGTAGCTCTTAGTTGAATGCCAGTTGGAAATCCATGTTCTCAACTAAGCATTTTAGTCAACCTAAATATAGTGCTTCTCTCTGTTCTTGGCTGGATTAATGCCATAGAATATAGATTTTTGGTTCTGAAGACGTTGCGTGGAAATAGAGAGGCAAATAAGAAAGCATCTTTCATCCCAAATATAAACTGTAATTGAAAAAATTATTTCTTACACCTATGTTAATTATTGAATTCATGGTCTGTTAGTAAGTATGTCTTGTTTTTTATGGAACTTGAGAAAGATAGATGTTTAAACCTGAAGTACGGATTGGAGAAAAACAATCTAAGCATCACTGGTAGCACCTGACGTTATCTTACGCATTGCCAATTTTTTTTTTTTAATCTATGGAATCAGCAATTAATGGAATTTTCATGGAATAAAATAATAACTCCTCCCCTCTCACTGCCCATACATACTTACAAAATGTGGAATTATTGCTAAACCTATATGTTTGAAATGTTCTACTTTCCTTTGTATCTTCCTCCCACAGGGAAAGTGAGAAGCTTAAGTTCATCATTGTGGACACTGACCCATTTGACAGCTTTGCATCTCAGTGACAATTCCTTATCCCGTATTCCTTCAGACATTGCCAAGCTTCACAATCTGGTATATCTGGACCTGTCCTCTAATAAAATTCGCAGTTTACCAGCAGAGCTCGGAAACATGGTGTCACTCAGGTATGTAAGCTTGAACAGGAGTTAAAATTGTTCTCTTACTATTTTTGTAGCAACAGTTTAAATTTCAGCATAGTTTTTATAGTCTAGTAAACGAAAAGCATAAATTCCCCCTTCCTGACTTCCTTGTCTCTGTGTGCCTGAATACTTGGTATGGTCTGTGCAGCAATGCTGGCTTTTCTGTGATCTCTTCCGATGTATGACAGTACAGAATGAGCTTCAGAAGTGCTCAGTTTGATAGCAATCACCCATTTTATATTTTTCCACATCAGGTTTCCTCTCTCATGCATCTCTTTTCAGACTCTTACAAATCTTGATGTGGCATTTTTCTCTAAGAAACACTGATGCACAAAAAATTTGCTTTTAACTCATAGTAAAGTAGGAAAAAGATCAGATTAAACATTCATAATGATGCTAACTACATTTTTTCTCTTTATCTTTTGTAATTATTCTTAACAATAGTTCTTATTCTGTTTATTTTATAACAACTGCAACTTGTCTAATAGCACCTCCTTCCCACCTTTGCTATCATGTAACTGCATTCCTGTGCAAACTGGGGAGGAGAAAAAAATGTTCCAAGCACACCTTTCTTCCACGCCCTGAACTCTGCAATTTTACAGTGCCAAGATGTGTAAAGTTTGCATGGAATGATACCTCCATTTGGAAATGAAACATGAATAGTGATGCCTTTTTAGATTATAATTAAGGCTGCAACATTTCACTTTGTAAAAACACTGTTATGTAAATATATAAATGATTTATATAAGAGTAAATATTTACAGGCAACGTTCTTTTGCCCTTGACCCAAAGGAAGAGCCTTATCTTAGGTTTATTAGACAGTCACCAGTAATCACCTTCATTGCTTTTAATTTTGAAGACGTTTATGGACAGCTTTCTCAAATCCAGAAAACACTGAGTCTAAGAGTAATGAGAATGTTATTAGAAGTGAAGAAGACAATAGAGAAATGGCTTGCCAGCACAGCTTTAATGAAACTGGAAGCAAAGCAAGTTTTCACATAGAAATATCAGTCATTGTGTTTCCTTCTGCTTCAGAAAAGTCCACGCTGTTGGGGAGGATTAAACTAGCTGATTAAATTGGTACTAAAAGCTCGAATTCCAAAGCAGTTAAAGTCTCAACCTTGGAGGCTGAGCAAAGCGGCATTGCTTTTTAGAGCATAATTGGCAGCTCTGTTTCGTAGTGTGTTACACAGCTTCAGCTTTGAAGCAGTCTGTTCCAAAGAAAGCTTTGTGTTACTATTTCAGTTAAAAACAGTTATTAGTAACAGGTTTCTTCCTTCCTTTATCCATTCCTACTGGAATATTCTCAAATACATCTTTTTACTTCATTAGCATCCTTTTATTTTCATCAGTCTTTTTCCTTTTAAAGTATTGCTGTGAATGTAATACTCAGGATACGGAGTTAGTTTAGCACTGTGTAGTCATCAGTAGTGTCAAAAGATACTATGCCTTCTTCCTAACACTTTTCCCAATTTATTCTGGCTGATACTATGAAGCTTCAGCTCTTGCAAGTCCTAAGTCTCTTCGGAGTAGCGAGGGCTAAATCTTGTGAATGTGAAATAATCTAGGATCACACTAGTTTTCTCTTTGTGGCCTAAACACAGTGCTTCAATCCAGATTTCCAGATGTGAAAAGCTAGTGCATGAATCCACTGTGTACTCTCTGTCCTCGGTAATTGCAGCTGATCCATGATTTCTTTTCACTGGGGTGAAAGTGAAGAAAAAGCCATATCATCCGATGTGATACCACTCTGTAGGCCTCGGCTGTGCTGGAGGTTTAGGTTTCAGGCTGGCTCTTACTGCAGAGCTTTTGGGAAGTTGTTCCAACTACCAGTAGTTCAACAGTGGGCAATATCCTGAGCCACAGAAATCGTTTGTGCTCTCACACTTGAGAATTGATAACAGGTCTTCCAGCTCCCGCATCTGGAGCTCTGGGTTTGGTCTGTATTGCAAAGTTCGCCTAAGGCTCCTTGCATCTCCCTCTTTACTGCAGGTACTTGAAGAAAGAGGTGTCAAAGCAGTAAGATTTCTGATCTTTGTGGAAAGAGGAGAAAAAAATAAACACTGTAAGATGTTATCTTGGAAAGCTTGGCTGTAAAACAGATTCCTTTGATATGCTTGAAAGAACTAGTGGGATTTGCTATGATCCCCTTTGCTGTGTGGAGGGGGCGGGTTCTGCGGGGGCAAGGATCATTAGAGAAAATAATTCTTTCATCCAAGAGAGAAAGTGTAATGATACCTACTACTGAGCCATTCTTCCAGCTCAGTGTTTTTCCTCTAGAAGAATTTAGTACATTTTTTTGTAATTCATACATAACTTTTTTTAGACTTCAGCAGTGCTTTGAAAAACTCTTAGAGGAAAAGGTAACTTCCTAAGGAATATACTAGTAGCTTTACAATTTCATATAGAATATCATCCTTAAAAATAATAGGCATTTAAATTTCAAATGTCAATGGAAGTGCTGAGGAGCTAGTGGAGACGTGGAATTTTTTTAAACTCCCCATCCTGTTATCTACCTGCTATGTGTGTCATTCATACTTAGAAACCTGAGAATGACACTGTGGGCTTCTGAGTTTCTCTCTAAAATACATGCTTTTGTCTATGGGATTTTCTATTGGAAAAAAAGCAAACAAAAACTCCCAGTTGGCTAGGTGTGCTGTAGTCTGCCAATCAGATGAGCAAAGACTTGGTATTTCTAGATAACCCAGTGAAATAAAAAGAAAGTCCCCTCCTGTATCTTCTTCCAGTATTACACGCCCCAGAGTGTCTCTAAAACAAGCCGCTTGACTTTTACCCAGGTTTCTATATACACGGTGAAATGGAGATAATTTCTCAGGAAGCCCTTGTTAGGGAAGGACCAGGCAGAGTTTACTTTTGAAATGCAAGGCTAGAAGAGCTGTGTCTCTTTGCTTCAAATTCTGTCTTGTAGCAATATAAAAGATCTAAGGTAACTCTTGGCATCCAGGTTCCCTTTTTTCTTTTTTTTTTTTTTTTTTTTCCTTTTTCCCTTTTTTGTTGCCCAAAAGTATTTTTTCAAGTCTCTAGGTACCAAGTTGTAAACACTTTGAAGTAGCAACTTGATTATGGCGAGGAAAGTCTTCACTGCTTAGATGGGAATGTGTTTAAGAAAGTGAAAAGCTCCTAACAAGTCCATTTTCTCTGACCAGTTTGTTGGGATGTCAGAATTCAAGACATGAATTCTGTTCCTGTATGCATATTGGGTTTTGTAAGTCAAAAAGCATGTATTTTGTCTTAACACTAAAATTAGGAAAACAAACAGCAGAAAATTACTATTGTAAATGACTTACATGGTAATGCGATAGCTTTAATTGTAGTACCATGATCGTGGATTTTTTGCTTATTTCTTTTCTGGGATATAATTTCCTTTTATTTAGCCTTTAATCATAGCTGAACTGTTTCATGATCTGGTTTGTCAGAGCTGTAACTGCTTCATCACTTGTAGTTATTAAAGTACTTAATTGTTGCTAATGTTTACAAAAATTCTGACTTTTAAAGATGAACCTGCCAAACAGCTACTTTCCTTTGTACTTCAACATAATACATATTTTGTCTATGTGTGTGTGTTTGCATAGAGCAGGATTTCCCTAGCTATTGCTGTTTAGTCTTTGAGATTTTCAATATTGTGGTTTGCTAGTATATTGTTTCTCTTTTAGTTAAACTTCTTGTACTACACTGCTGAAGACTGGTCTGTTTTCAGCCCTATGATTCTTGCTCTGTCTACAGGGAACTACATTTAAATAACAACCTGTTACGAGTTTTACCTTTTGAGCTGGGAAAACTGTTCCAGTTACAGACTTTGGGTCTGAAAGGTATTACTGCTTTTTCTTGGTATCAGTACTTTGTTTAATGAGAGAGCTTCTGAGATATAATAGCTGTAGACTGCTAGTTCATAAAATGTTACTGAGCAGCAATTGCAGATGTAGCTACTTACTCCACATTTATAAATATTGTTATTTAGGGATTATTTACAAAAAGAAAAAGAACTAGTTTGGTGAAGCACTCCATGTATAAAGAGGTTTGCTTCTCTTTCTGCAAAGTGAGCAGAAGCTTTGTGTTGCTTGCAGAGGGGTTGGATACAGTGCTGCTTTAACTAAGAAATACTCTGCAGTTAACTGTAGTTATTCAGTTCCATCCAAGAAGGGAACGTGCTTTGTACTGCTCTAGGGTACTGTGCTGTTTATGCAAGTAGCAATTTAAATCCTTTTTTTTTTTTCTTTTTTTTCTCTGAACCATATGGATTCTAGCTTTAAAATTGCTGACCTCAGGGGAACTTGTATCACAAAATCAGGAGCACTGAGTGATGCAATATCTCTAAACACTAAGTCTCAAAAGTCTCTTTTTTCTCCCCCTTAAAACTGGATAATTGCAATGTGCATTGTCCGTGAAAACTCTTAAAATCTGCTTATGCGTTTGTCAGATGGTAGACTCTCTACTCACGACTGGCAAATAAACCGATGGTGGATGTTTCACTTACGTTGAGCAAAGTGAACAGAGGTGGCTGTGTGTTGTACCGTGCCAGTTCTTCACTATTATCCAACGACTGCCCTTGGGGTGGTCGATCAAAAGACAGACGCAGGAGGGAATGTGGTTAACTTCACTAGGGCTATTTGCGCAGCTACTGTTTTGTGGGATTGAAGATCTGAGATTGGAAAGCTCTAAGTAGCTCATAGTATTCTCAGAGATGCCAGCTTTAAACACTGATACATAAGTTAATAATGGTTCTGTTTATTCAGTATTTCTGTAAATGTGTTTGCAGGAAATCCACTTACACAGGATATTCTGAACCTTTATCAGGAACCAGATGGGACACGAAGGCTACTGAACTATTTGCTTGATAATTTGGCAGGTACTGCAAAAAGAAGTAAGTGATCATTCTTAAAACATTTATTTCTGCTGTGTAAAATAAATGTGATTATCACTTGTTGTATCTCTAAAATGTTCCTATAGTTTCAACAGAACAACCACCTCCAAGATCTTGGATTATGTTGCAAGAACCAGACCGTACAAGACCAACAGGTAATGGGGTGCTTTTTTTTTTTTCTTTTTTCCTGTTATAAAAGCTGTGCATCTTTACTGTCTGTTAAAAATTTTTGATGCTTAAATTAACCAATCATCTGTGCAGTGCTGACCAGTCAGCTGAAGTAGTTCTATCTCAATTGGAACACCTGTTCCAGATTTATCCATCTCTTACTCTAAAGTAATTTCTTTTTAATTAACATCCTCCTCGCAGGAGTTGAAACTGTTGTCCACAATTAAATAGATGAATTATAGCAGGCTTAATAGAACGTTTGTTGAAGAATTAAAAAAAAATGGAAGAACATGAGCATAACTTCCAAAAAATGTAATTTTTGGGGGGGGCTTTTAAATAACCAAAGTATCATCTTTGTCTCGGCACTTTTCTTGCTGTTGGGATTCAGGTCATAGTTCAATTGTTTACTTTTTTGTGCGTGAATTGTCTAAAATACAGCCTTTTCTACTTACCTGAACACCAAAAATCTTACTGTATTTCTGAATTATTGCAGTGTCCTCTCTTTCAGGACTGGTGTACGTTAGTTTCCCCTATTGATTTTATTAAAGCAGTTGCTTCAAAGATCATGATGTTAATACAGCTTTTCTCCTGCTGTCACCTATTTATTTTCAAAATGCTGGGCTTTGACCCTCAATCAGTCCAAGATTGTTGCCTCAGTTTTCTAAACCTTTGAACAGCTGTCTTGTTTCTTTTTTCTGAGTTGTTTCCAGTTTTGAGAGGAGCTCCCTATAGGCTTCCACGTATCTCATTATTTTACTGCAAATTCCTTAATGCTTTTTAAAATCAAACAAAAAACTCCCAACAAAACGAAACCAGAAATCCATGCTGCTGGATTGCCTGTCAAGTTTCCCCAAACTATCTCCTTATCATTCCTGTTCCGAATGAATACAGAGTAAATGTGTTTTGCCTTTACACCTGAATTGTGAGCTTTTTTAGGTTGGAAACATTTGGGGGTTTATTTTGCCTATATGTTTTCATTGTGCAAAGGGATCCTTACCCTGCCTATGGATCTGTACAGTTCATGGTGGTAATAATTAAGGTAGACTTTAAATAATCTATTTGAAGAGCTTGCAAACCTTGGTATAGCTAGCAATGTAAGTGTTCAGATGCACTTACCTTGGTTTAGGCTTTTCACAGCAGACCACCCTTTGGCATACAGAACGTTTGTCTGACGTTTGGGTTTTGTTTCCTAATTAAATGCTAGAAGACAGCTGCCGTAAGTCCAAACTTGTAATTCATCTTCTTAGGACTAACAATTTTTTAGTATAGATACACAAGCTGTGTTTTGATTGAAGCAAATGAAGCATGAATTGATAAATTTGCAGGAGACAAAAGCGAAGAACAGACTTGTATATATGTAATTTTTTTTGTTGTTGTTCTTAAATGTATCATTGTGTAAGTAAAATTATTGTTCTGCAGCATTGTTTTCTGTCATGTGTTACAACGTACTCTGTGATAAATATGCTACCCGGCAGCTGTATGGCTATTGTCCATCTTGGGCATTGAACTGGGAATACAGAAAAAAAGCCATTATGCAGGAAATCCTGAGCTGCAATGCTGACATCATAAGTCTTCAGGTAAAAGATATACTATTATTTCTTTTCCTTTTTTATTTCCGTGTGCTGGTTTCTCTATATTAAATGTATTTACAGTAAATGGTCTGTTTTCAAAACCTTCTGAAAACAAAAGAAAAAAGAAGTGGTGTTTAGAACATTATTTGTTGCTTGACATCAAAAGAATGCTTTTCAGCCCACACAGTTGGAATCTGAACCAGCAGCTGCTGATCAAAGAAATGTACGTGGGGGTGTCTTTGTGCCTCTGTGTGTGTGTGTATTTTCAAATAAAAGGCTGAGATAATCATAACTCTGGGGATTGCAGAAATTCATTTATATTTTCTTAAAATAGAGATATTGCTCTCAAATTTGCATTCTCTGATGTGTGTAATTCTTAACCGTTTTTTTCTCCTAAATCTAATTTGAAAGTGATTTACACTTCTGAAGAGTCTAAATAATATCAATCTTCTGTATTTTGCTAATAGTACATTCATGCTGTGCTGTCTTCCAACTTTATAGGAGGTTGAAACAGAACAGTACTACAGTTTTTTCCTGGTAGAATTGAAAGAACGTGGCTACAATGGATTCTTCAGTCCAAAATCTAGAGCTAGGACAATGTCAGAACAGGAAAGAAAACACGTTGATGGTTGTGCAATATTTTTCAAAACAGAAAAGTAAGTGATGTGTTTTGCAAAGCCTTCTATTGTGTCTTGCTCTCTTTCATGTAATTTCTCAGGTCAGTCTGTAGCTCATTTTGGCATTAGTTGCCCTTTTTGTAGCCATTCAGTATTTCTTATCAAGCATTCCTATCATTAGAAAGAGTGGTCTGTAGAAGAGAAAACTTCAGGGTAAAATTTTTCTATTGCTGGTTATGCACAGAATGATTTAAGTTGAAATTTCATTCTGTTAGAGCAATGCATGAGGAGTTCATTTAATTATTCTTCAATTGTTGAGCGTGGGTGTCCCAACCATTAGGTGTTGATAATGAAAAACAAAGCAAATGTCTTATTTTCTTGATTTTTTTGAGTAAAGGAATTGATAATCCCCAGAATTGCTGAAATAAGACCTCAGGTGATGTTGACTCTTTGATACGTTAGCCTTCTGATAAAGCAAAAGACAAGGCACTTAATATCACTACTCGCTTCTGGAAAAAAGCCATTATTGAAGAGCTGCAGCACTTACTGATTGTGTCATATTGTACTTGTACAACTGTTTCAATATGAGGGTAATAATTTCCCTCCCTCTTTCTGCTTCCATTTCTTTGTGTCCACAAGTAAATGTAGGTGCCAGGTTTGATACCATCTTGGAAAAAATATTTAGTCTTTCTATTAAGCCTGTATTTTGGAACTAGAAACTGGTGCAGAATTTGAAACAGGCACTCCTTTTCTATAGAGTCTGTCTATCTCTCTAATCTTTTAATTGAAACTAAGTATAAAATACCTAAAAATTGCTAGGAAGAGTATCCTTTGAGCTCAGCTTATGATTTCATGAAATTATGTGATTGACTGAGACTTTCACATCAATAATGTGTTTTGAGCTTTAATTAAAAGAATTATCTATAACATTTCATTTTGTATCTGGCTGCTGAAAAAAAACCCACATACAATGTTTCTCTTTCAGATTTACTTTGGTTCAAAAACACACTGTTGAATTCAATCAACTAGCTATGGCAAACTCAGAAGGTTCGGAAGCTATGCTGAACAGAGTTATGACAAAAGATAATATTGGAGTTGCTGTATTGTTAGAGCTGCGAAAGGAATTGATAGAAATGTCATGTAAGTCCTATTTAGTTTAATTTTTTAGATAGATTGTATTTTGTAAGTGGAAAAAATTCGACTTTTGTTATAATAAACCAGAGAAACTAGCCTCTACAGATGAGCAAAACTTTGCGTATTGTATATTCAGACAAATTTAGTTCCAGACAAGATTTGGGGAAAAGTTGTATTGCTTAAATGATGATCCTCGTCCCCTCCCCCCTTAAAAAATACAATGACTCCAGTGATTTTTTTTATTTTATTTTTTTTTCTTGGAGTTACGTACAGGTATCAAAGATTTGGTGTTAGTCACGTGTTTCTGGGTCATGTATCTGCATCATTTTGGCTTGTTATTTTCTTCACTGTCATGCTTACACAACCTTGTTCTGCCCTGTCATTCTTAATTTCGGAAATGTAAATTTGCTTTATAAGTATCACAGTGGGTGCCTACTCAACCTATGTTATGTTTATCCAAATAATATTTTATTAATTCAGATTCTAACAAGCCTTTTAAGAGGCACTTCTAGCAAGAGAGGTAACTTACAATGTGGATAGCTTAAAATTCAGAGCTCATTGCCTAATAAGATATGAGTAGTGCTTGTTTATCATCACAACCTGAAGAAAATTGTTCTAATTTAAATTTAGAACTATACTAATGACAGGCAAATAGCATTATCTGTTATTTATGGTAATTCACAGTATTCTTAAATATGTAAGCATCAACTGTAACAGGATAGTCTGTCTGTTAATGGTCTTAGATGTGAAATACAATTATTCCTAATGCTTTATATCAACTAAAACACTTAGCAGATATAAGAGGTGTTGTATGACCCCTTTAAACTAAATGGTATTAACCCCCTTCACGTTATACTGGTATTTCATTTTATTTTATTTCATTTTTTCCTCCCCTCAAACATCTTGTTTAAAAATCAATAATAATGGTTTTTGTTGCTGACCATGCAAGATAAATAATTGATTTTAAATTTTAGCTGGAAAGCCACATCTTGGGATGGAAAAGCAGCTAGTTCTTGTAGCTAATGCACATATGCATTGGGACCCAGATTATTCTGATGTGAAGCTGGTTCAGACTATGATGTTCCTGTCCGAGGTAAAGAACATTATTGATAAAGCTTCTCGTAGTCTCAAACCTGGTGTTTCGGGAGAACTTGGAACCATTCCACTTGTACTGTGTGCAGATCTCAATTCTCTACCAGACTCTGGTAAGAGTTCTATTTTATTTTTTTTTTTTTAAAGACTGTTTCAAGTGTGTAACAATTTAAATTGTTAAGGTCTCACTTTTTTAAAAGAGTTTTCAACTTAGGGAAGACATTGCTTGGTATTAAAACCCTTAAAGGTACTCAAAAAAATAGAAGGAAGAGAGAAAAGGTAGAACCGTTTCTTTTATGAGTGACCCTATCGCCTATGCAGTAGTAGAGCTATGCTGGTCTTTCAGAAGCATTTTCATTGTTACTTTACAATACAGGAATGGAAAAGAAGATAGTATCTTCCAGAAATAAATAGAAACATGAGTATGTTGCCGATAATCGGGTTTTCTTACTTTTAAGTGTGAGAAGATAAGTTCTCTTTATAGTTGCCACCATAAAATCATTTTCTGCAGCTCAAGTGTGTTAGGACTTCTAAAATTCAATACATCTCGTACCAGAAAGGGATTCTTCAGAGCTCTTCACTAACGTGCAATTTNAATTGTACTTTTTTTTTTTTTTTTTTTTTTTTTTTTAACTTGGTCCACTTTATAAATTGCAAGAAAAGAACAGATTCAGTGACTGTCCCCTTGGCTTTCTCAGGTAGCCAGCTGAAGTACTGAACTCAAGAGCCATCTTTCCTTCTTGTTGCTAGTTATTCAGTATAATAATCTACATTCCTGGTCCCCCTTCCTTCTGGCCTCTGCTTGGAAACTCCTAACAAATGTTAGGACTGATAGGAGCAGTTATTGCTCAACAGTACTGGAAATGTGATTCTTTATGATCCCAGGTAGGCAAGTATTGGTAGTGGCTATTGCAGTAGCCAGTTCATGTGTCAGCTTGTGTCTTCAGAACAACTAATTGTTTCTTTTACCTTCCAGAACCTTAACACAGTTGTTCTGAGATAGAGGCATGATTATAGTTTTCCAAGACATAAATCATATCAATTTGGCTTTGCAGCCTCTTTTAAAGTTAACTCTATCTGAAGCAGTGTTAAAAAAGCTGGAGCTTTTCCAGCGTTTTAGCTGAAGAACATTGAAAGCCTAGACGGAGCATAGAGATGAGGAGAGGAGGAAGCTGCCTACCTAGCACCTATAATTTTACTTCTACTTTTTTCATCTTTCCCTCAGTCTGTGCCTTATTAACCTTCTCATTTTTTTCTAATCAAAGCATGTCTCTTTGTTCTAGATGACATTTGCTCCTGACGTACACGTACATTGTCTTGCAGTATTTTATAAGAACTACTGCTGATTGCACTGTATATGTGTTAAGGTTTTGCTTATATAGAGCATAAAGTTGCATGTATGCCTCGAAGTACCTACACGCTCTTACTTGCTGAACACTTGTTAATACCTTCTTGTGGGTATTTGCCTCTCCTAATAGGTGTTGTTGAGTACTTGAGCACTGGTGGAGTGGAAACAAACCACAAAGATTTTAAGGAACTGAGATACAATGAAAGTCTTACTAACTTCAGCTGTAATGGAAAAAATGGGACAACAAATGGAAGAATTACACATGGTTTCAAGTTGAAGAGTGCCTATGAGAATGGTCTAATGCCTTATACAAATTACACATTTGACTTCAAGGTAAAGACTTGGCTGATATTTTGGAAACATTTTCCATTTTGAAGCTTAACTAATGTGATTTGCTGTATGAAACTGTTTAAAAAAGAATTGAATCTGGGTAGCTAACAGTAAATTCACCAAGCTGATATTTAAAACATAGCAAACTAGAGTGCACAACACTCCAGTCTCCTAGAAACCACATTTTCTTTTTTCTTATTAGTAACTTGTAATAGATTTGCAAGAGTTGAGATGCTGTTAGCCTTCCCTGTAAATAGGAAGATTTTGTATTTTAAAACTCCAAGCTAAATGAAATAGTACAACAGGGGCACTTAAGCTGTCAACTGCAAGGAAATAATCCATGTTGCTACTGGCAAACTCTCGGTGCTCCTTTGCCCAGGGGAAGCAAAGATGGTTCTTTTTCTCTTCAAAATTGGAGGAATGTGATTTCAAGCTTTGTAGGAGGTTGGAAATTACAACCCACAAAAGCAGAGCAGAAATGACACTTTTTCTTCTGTTTTCCTAATCTATATTGAGCAACCCATGGGATATAGGAAGCAGAAGGTCTCCTAAGTCGATAATGTGCTGTGGAAAAGGAATGGCAGCTTTTCAGTTACTTCTGATACTGAGCTCATCTTTTGTTTGGAACAATAACTTGAGTCAAGAATATGTACTAATAATAGATTTTCTTTCTCTTCTTGTTTTAGGGTATTATTGACTACATCTTCTACTCTAAACCTCAGCTAAACATACTTGGCATTCTTGGACCTTTGGATCATCATTGGTTAATAGAGAACAATATAAGTGGCTGTCCACATCCACTCATCCCTTCTGACCACTTCTCACTTTTTGCACAACTGGAGCTTTTGCTGCCTTTCCTGCCTCCTGTAAATGGAATCCATCTCCCTGGCAGGAGGTAGTCAAGTACATTTTAGAGGGCAACCTCAATCTAACTTGTACACTTGTAAAATCTGAATATAGAGGAGTGAGGTATGGCCAACAGGGATTTTTTTTTTCTTAATAATCTTAATCTTAAATCTAATTATTTGCTAAAGACATAGTAAAAGCCAGGTGCTATCAACAGACACAATTCTGAGCCCAATATACTTTGTATACTGTTCGACAGCGACCGGTGCATTTGCACCTTTCTTTAATGCGTTACAATTAACCTTCCTGTTTCTTTTATCCAACGTGACATTTTCATGCCTTGAAATAGGGAATTGTTATACAGTATATTCTCTTTGCACAGTTATCTGTAGCACTACTTTTTTGAGGCCAGTAGGAACATCCACAGAACATTCTTCCGTACTTCACTCCCTCCTTTTTCAGACTTGTTTGTAAAATATAGAATTTGAATTTAGCCTTTATTGATTGTATATGAACAACAGAAAACCTGATTTATGAGATTTTGTACTTTAAAAAAAGAAAAATCAGATTTGGAAAATGATTGTATTGTAAACTAAGGCTAAATTTTTATCTGTTTTCATGTGTTATAAAGGCCAGCTTGTAAAAGAGGTTGCCACAGGTTTTCTCTGCTAATGATTTGCACTGTTAGGGTTTTGTTAGCCCTTTTGTACTACTTTTTATGTTCGATTGAGAACGTTGCTTTTAAAAATCTAAACCTATAAAATCGTAATATCTTCCAGAGATAACTAAATACATTCTGTTTATTTCTGATTTAAAATAAAAAAAAAAAAAAGAGAAAAGCATGGAGTTCTCACAGAACAGGTAAGCTAAGCAGTGAATATAAGTAGACCTGTATGGATTGAAAGTTATTGCTGAAGTATAAACACTCAGATATTTTTCTCCTCTCTAACTTTGGAAGTAAAATTTAGGGATACTTGTGTACAGCTTCTTCATTTCTGTTTTAAATACTTGTCGTATCTCCACTGTGCCTGCTTAAATTTGTTCTCAACTAGCACTGCCTGTGCATGCAGAGAGATCCTGTGCATCCTCTTTTATTTTTTTAAATAATGTTAACACTTGTGAAAATTTTATGAAGATACTTTTGTATAAGCTGTGGCATCTTCTTTTCCTTTGTGAAGCATTGAATATCACACTTCTTGAACATGTTCAGGTTATGGGTACACAGTTTCTAGCTTCTAATACCCATGCACTGCTTCTTTCAGTGTCATTGCACAGTGCCGTTTTTCCCACTAAGAATTACTATCATGTGAATTCTCTTTTGTTTCAGTGTGTTCCTCAGTTTCAGAAAGTATAATTCCTTGAAGAAAAAAATATCCAACCCTACATCTTCTATTGATGAAGCAGTGTAAAATAAATGCATTTTCAATACAGGTCCCAAAGACAATTCTTCAGATCATTTTTTTTAAAGTGACCAAGTCTTATTTTAAAGTGTCAAGCAAGACTAAAGTTATAGTGTACCCTCAGTGCCATTTGTGTCATGAAGCCAAGTGTATAACAGCTTACAAATTTAACTTGTCTATTTGTATCCTAAAAGGGAGAATTTATCATCTCCTTAAACTAATACAACTTGAATAATCAATGTAAAGAAAAAAAAAAAAACGGAGATAGAGAGCTTGGTCTTAAACAGCTTTTGTTTCAGCTGCGGGCAGGGAAGCAAAAGGACACTGAGCATTAAGAGAAAACTTTCTAAATATTTTGAATTTTTATATATAAGAGAGTGGATTGGTAATAATGATTCAAAATTTTATTGAAAAGTAGTCAGCACGTAAGTGTGCTCAAACCATTCTGTTTTAAGCTGAAAGTAAAAATTGCAAACAGTTTGGATATGTAAAATGTACATTTTTAGAATTTCAATAGGAGAAATTTTGATCTTGAATCCTTGTCTGGGACCTGATCTCTTGGGGTTATTTTGTTTTGGTTTTAGTTGTGAAAACACCAAACATGTCCAGTTTATAATCAGTACATTGAAATGCTGGTAGTATTGCTGTAGTAGATTTAATGCGTAGTGTTATTTTTTTCTGTTTGTTTTTTTGGGTTTTTTTGTAAAGTGTGAATAAAAGGTGTTTTACTCATGTTTCCTTAATGATGTCTTGGTAATGTACATCATGACAATTTCCAGTGATGATGAGGCAATTTAGCTTGTCAAACTGAACAAACTATTTTTCTTTTCTGATTATCTGGATTGTGTAATGAGTCCAGAAAGCTTTACAGAAGGGGAAGGGAAGCACTTACTCATTTTGTATTTCTTAGAGGGGGATAATTTACTTTAATAGATGCTGGAGCTTGAGTGCACTTGTTAGATTCTAAAGGTTTGAGCTTTATCCAATATGTGTTCTCCTGTATTGCTTAGTCTTAAAAAAATATTTGAATTTATGACAGCATGTTAAAATATGGCCCCTTGTGCTTTTGGAGACACAACTGTTCCTGCTTAGTCACCTTACAGTCTAAGGGTCCATGTAAGTAACTGTTTCCTCCAGCTTTTATGCTAGTCCATCAGGTCCCAATCGAAAACCCACTGAATATACTTTGAAGACACTCCTTTGACTTCACTGGGTTTTAACTGGACTGCAGCTATGACTCGGGGACTGAAAAAGTAGAAATATTTTGAATATAGGGAAAGACCGGATGGCACCAAAACAGGGCTGGGATAAACTTTGTCAAACAATCTTTCAAAGAAAATATATTCCGGTGTCAAATCTAACTCAAAAGTCTCAATTTCCAGCTATAACATAGAATAAGGCAATAAACTGCGTCTTCACAAAATCAAAATGTTTGCTTCATAGTTTTTAACATCAAATGGTTATTTTTATTCAAGGTGGTTTTGGGTGTTGCCATAACATACCTTCAGTGTTCTTGTTGTAAAAGCACATATAGCAAAAGTCACAGAATGTCCTTGGGGTTGAAAGGATTTATTTGGGTTAGACCAGGCTTTTTTTCCACTTCAAGTACAGTCAGCCATATCTTGTCTAGTTTCATTTACTTTTACCAAGAATTCTGGGTGTCAAAGTGTAAATTGAAATATACCTTTAACTAAAAGAATTGATTAGACTACAAGACTAATACCAGAGGTTCCTGCTTTTAACATAACACAAGTGAGGGGGAAAGAGCATGTAAGTCTGTGTATGTTGTAATTATTTTGTCCTTTTAGCAGCTTTAAAAAAAAAACAACCAAAAAAACCAAAACAAACTGAATTTGGCTAGCATTTGACAAAACTGATTGAGGAACATTGTATGTATGCATCTTTGATGTAACTTCAACAAATCTCTCAAGTCTTTTTTTAGAGCAGACTTAAAAAATAGCTTACCGTTTGCTTTTTCAACCACACAAAACCTGTATGAAAGACAAAATAATTACAATACCATTGGAGGGGGCGGGGGGGGAAGCAACTAATTACACTGTAAAACTTTAAAAAAATTCAGTTAACCGCTTAAGTAGCAAGCCTTTTTCATCCAGCCGGACACAGTATTTTTTTTTAGTATGTTAACTGCTATTCTTTTCTTTTTGGTTGCATAAATTTGTAACACTTAAGTGTCTTGGTATGTTTAAGTAGTGTCTAAAATAGAGTATCTTAGTCTTTATTCACAGTACTTCTGTATAATGTGTAATGCACTGGACTAACTCTTGTTTACCATTCATGTAACAAAAACCAGCACATTATCTGCACTAAGCTCAAAGAATGTTGCATTTGTCTATAGGCAGCTCTTCAATAAGATAAATGGGAAACTGAATATGGTCTGATGGTAAACAAGGGCTTTTACTGTTCTCTTCAGTGGAACTTTCTTCTTGGTCAAATTTTAACTAGTTAGTATTATATTTATATACAGGGTCTTCTTTTTCTTTACCAATGTATTTTCCTACTCATAGCTGACCAATAAATCCAATATCTGTTTCAAACCTTCTTGAAGTCTAATTCATATTTTAATTCCTAAAGCTTTTCCTGAGGAGTTGCACATACAGCCAGAGCGACTGAAGTGCGTTAAGGGTAAAACGGAAGCATGTTAAGAAACTTGATAATCCCAGGAAGGCTTTCCTGTACTTTCTGTAACTTTGTAGACGTGCAGACCAGAAAGCTGTTTGAATCAGTTGGGTTTGGATTGCAAAGTGAAGACCTTGTTAGGAATGCCTCAAGAGTTTGTGGAAAACCTGGGTCCAAACCTTTCTCAGATCTCAGCCCCGTGTCTTCATATCTGCCATCTTCTGACCTTCCCATGTCAGCCAGTAAGGTCAGTTCTGCACTGTAGTGACCACAGGTTTTGTCTCTGTCCAGTAGACCCTGCTCCTTCCTTCCTCTTCCCTCCTCACCCCAGAGAGCCCAAAGTAGACTTGGAGTCTGGCAAAGGGATGGGATGCAAAGATTCCATTAATTCACCATGGGGAGCAAAGTGAAGATTTCTTGGCTTTTTTTTTTTTTTTTAAATTTATTTTATTTTATTTTAATTCCCCCCCCCGGAAGGAGATTCAACTAACTCTTGTCCTTAGTTCATTTTAATACCATGTTCTTTCTGGGTTTTTTCTTTTTTTTTCTTTTTTTCTTCTACACCAGAGTGTATGCATAACAATGCAGACTCATGTTTTATATGACGTTTCCATCACTAGTAGCTGAAAACATAAAACACTTGCTGTGTGAAGCACTGAAGCACACAAGGCATCTCACTGGCACCCCTGTGTCTCTTCAGAACTCACGTTCAGTATGTTGGCACTGCTTTGGTTTGAAATAAATGATCTAGTCCAGTGTTGCCATGAATTCCACATGCCCCAGAGCGGTCAGCTTGGTTTTAGTTCTAAAATTTGCTGTCTTGAAGCAGCTCTAAGTCCCCAACCGAGTGATGAGTCCGTTCCAGACATGAGCAATGATTTGCTTCTGTCTCATGGGTGAGAGATGAACTCCCACCGTCGCATTTGCAGTCTGGCCACTAGATGGTGTGTGTAACACAGGCTTCGTGTGCACGCACAGATACGTGTGAACATACTCAGAGTGCCACTCAGCGCAGTGGGCCTTGTGGAATTATTCTTAAGAGTATTTGTAGGAATTCAGGCCCAAGAAAGAACCTTTTCCATTGGTGGCAGTTGGTTTGGTAACATCCATGCCAATTAAATACTGGCTTTATAAATCCAGCTATCATAATGGGAATGAAAATGATCTTGGTCCTCAATGGTCAAATCATTCTAAGGCCTTCACTTGCTGCATTTAGTCTGTTTAATGCTATGTTTCCGGATAAGTACAGCTGTTACGTGATTCTAAACTGGAGTTTTTTAGCTGTTAAAATAACATCTGCTAACCTGGCGTGTAAGCATTGGGAGAGTTATTTGTGGGGAAACTGCCAAAATTCATGGAGAACCTGGGGAGAGAGCGCATATGGACAACAGCATCTCTCACTCAAAGATGTGAGTTCAGCTTCTGTCCTGTGGTCCTAAGCCAGGTAAGATAAAATTTGTCTTTCCTTAACTTGCAGTAAAATATCTACAGCTGTTTTAATGTAATCAAATACAAAATATCTCTGGCCAGACTCCTAGTTGCTGTTCCTCCATACCCCAGTGTCCACTGGCTCCTCAGTGAGAGCACGGAGTTGGGTTTGTGGCTCAGAGGGTGGGAACGTCCCAAACTGGTGCAGGTGACTGCATGGCATTTCTTCTCTGCTGACACAGGTAGAGCAGAGGAGCATTAAAACAACTGGAATTGAGTCCGGAGAGAGAGAGGGAAGGAGGGGAAACTGAGGAAAAGGTAAGCAGAAAGGCCAAGAATATGCAAGGTACATCAGGTGATGTTTTGGGAGAAGCCGTACTTCATTAAAGGTGAGTGTTCTCGTTACTTTCTTGCTTTTCATCTTCCCCTCCTAACCCAGAGGCACTAATTGTTTGTTCTATAAACGTTCACTTACTCTGTTTGCATGGAAAGCAATAAAGCTAATTAAGCTATAGGGACCTTTGGAGCATTTGAATATTTTCTTATTCCAAAATAAGCTTGCTATTCTCACAGATTATCAATTTTTAAAAGATGGGAAGGTATGTTCTGATTAAATCTTCGTGGTGTGTGAGTAGACAGTATTAATTTATTTTTAAAAGGCTAAAAATTTATGGTAAAAAATATACATTACAGAAAATAAAACCATAGATACACTTCTGCTGGGTTTTAATGACCACAAATATTTAAACTTCAGCTAGTTGTTCACAGCACACTTTTTTTTTTCTAGTTAGCTAATTTAGTTTAGTTTTTCTAGTTTTTCCTAGGTTTATTTTCTAGGTTTGGTTGGTGTTTTTTTCTAGCACAGACCGCTCCCTTTGGGTATCAGTAGTGAATTAGTGGCAGTTTCTCCACTGTGGCTAACAGTACTGATAGCTCTTCAGAGGATGGATTTATTGGTTTTATTTCCCTTCTTCCTTTTCAAAAAACCAGCATGTTAGTTAATAGTCTGCTTTTTGGCCAAGAGGGCCAAACTCCCACCGTCGTGAAGACCTGAACTATGCTGTGTGCTGGTTTTGCTGACCAGCAAGTTTTGCTTGACTTGGCAGCAAGACACCACCAAGACACAGATTAGATGGGGAAAAGCTTAGAGATCCACAAGGATTTCTCTTAACCATCTCCTCCCCTCCCACCTCTCCCAGATAAGCCAGTGGGAGAGGAGAGCATTAGGAATTGCATACGGGTTGCGTGGGGTGAAGGGAAGCATCCTGCCTGATGTCCTGTCTGGCAACGTGGTATCCCTCAGGACGTGGCTGTTGCTTCTAACGCATCAGTCACTCGATGAGGCTATTTGTCGTCTATTTGTTCTCTGCAGTTTTCTGGGCTCTGTGGGGATGTGGGCCAGGCTCCAGTGGCATGTGAGAGTGCTTCACCAGTCAGCGTGGTTGCGTGGTGTTGGGATGCTGCCAACCCAGTTCTTGTTAGTGGGACCTGTGGACTCATGCAGGTCGTGGGGCGTATGCTGCCATCCGTGGAAGAGCTGCTGCTGAAATCTCAGAAACAGGAATGACAGGTTACCACGCAAAGGAAGCAAGCAGAGATATTTAATATCTGTCCTGGTTAACTTCTCTGAAGATTGAGCTTCCTTTGTCTTAGTGTGGTTGTGAATTTTCCAATAAATAAGAGCAACTATATTCAGTAAAAATTTAGGTGCATTGCCCAGAGAGAAAACAGCAAGCCAAACATGCTTATCTTTCAAACTGCATTTTGATTTTCAGTTTATATATTTTCATTTGTTTTGCAATGTTTTAAGACAGTGTGTAAAACAGCTTGAAGGTTTATATTTCCTCAGCTGCTCTTGGAGCGGCTGTACCCCTGTGTTAGTGTGGGCTATTCCTGTAAACACTTGCACATATTAAACTCGAAGTATTTCAGGTGTAAGTTTAGTTAATAGACTACAGTAAGGGCTGGGATTACTCTGGGTAACATTTTGTTCCTTAGGTGGAATCCTTCATCCAGGGATCAGTGAGGGAGGAGGGAGATGAACAAAAGGTAGAAATGTGGGTCTTGGCCCAAGATGGCCAACAGGAAATTTTCCATTAACTCAGCTGGGCTTCCACTGGGAAAACAGATATTCCAGGAATACAAAACCTGAAGTTACCACCTATGCACGTAGAACAGACTGTCTTCCCCAAGGTCTGTCCTAAGCCACAGAAGCGCCGCAGGCAAGGAGGGCGAGTGGCTGACCTGCAGCACAAACACGGGAATTCACGTTCCACTCAACTGGGTTTACGTTGCTGGGTCTGGTCCTGACTCTTTGGTATGGCTGTACAATTTAATTAAGCTTTCACATTTGATGGTGTGAAAACTTCAGTTTCATCTAGTTACATCATCTTCAGTAGACAGCCAGCCTTGTCGTTACGTTTGTCTTTGTATTACTCATGTCCTATAGGAACTACTGACATGAATAAAGAACCCACCCAGCACTGCAGCACGTGCTCCTCTCTTACCACTGCCATCCTTTGCTGGCTATGAAAAATCTGTGTCTATATAATTGTTTTTTCTTATAGATTTGGCTGATCTTAGAAATCCTCCTTCTTCCCCTGAGTAAGAATTATTCCTGTTCTATAGGAAACCAAAGTAACTCTGCAAAAAGTNGCGACGGGGGAGGTTTAGGTTGGACATCAGGAAAAGGTTCTTCACCGAGAGAGTGGTTGGGCACTGGAACAGGCTCCCCAGGGAAGTGGTCACAGCACCGAGCTTGACTGAGTTCAAGAAGCATCTGGACAATGCTCTCAGTCATACGCTCTGATTTGGCTGGTCCTGTGTGGGGCCAGGAGTTGGACTTGATGATCCTTATGGGTCCCTTCCAACTCAGGATGTTCTATGATTCCATGATAACTCAGAAGGCCAGCAATGTGCTGTGGGTCCCGGGTGTCAGGTCTGCGGAGCAGATCATGCCTGCAGTTCCCAGCTCAGACTCCTCGGCCGTTTCTGCTCCCTCATGCTCTGCAGGTGAGCATCACCTTCCGTGAGCCAAAGAGCATGCAGGGAACATCAGGAAGGTGCCATTGCTCTGCATTGATCAAAGGGTATGAGAAGAGTATGGAGCGGTGGCCATGTCCCGCCCAGAGTACCTCTCCACAGCAGGTTGAGCAATGCGCCTTCAGTCCGTCGGGTTCATTCCCTCCTCTGTCCCCGGTGGGAGAAATATGTGTGGTGCAGCACTTCATTTTCATAGTGATTTTAAAAATAAATGGAATATGGAACACTTTGTGCAAGGTACTGATAGAAGTGGTTCCTTAAATATGTCTGCCAAGGCCCCGATCCATAAACGTGGTCTGTTGCAGTACGATGCATCGGAATAACTTGGGAGCTAGTGCGGGTCAGGATGTGAGTGCTTGTACCGGGAACAGTAAAATCTTATAGACCAACTGCTTTATTATGAGCCAAGCAAGAAACACTTCTCCAGGGGAAAAAAAAAAGATGATATGTGGGACAAACTGCCATGTAAATGCAGCCCTTGATACTATTAATGAGAAAGGCAAGAATTCTAATAAATCCTAATTAGAGCTCTCTGTTTGATAGCTGGGTCCTTGTGGCCCCGCCGTGTCTCAGAGTCTGACAAAGTTGTCACGGATCATATTAAGCGTTGCTATTCCTGGAAGAGCAGGCAGTAAGGAAAATGGAAAACAGAATACAATTTTGCAAAACAGTTTGAACTTCATTTTGAAATGAAATTGCTAGAATTGACTAAATGGCATAGGATGCAACAGAATTTGGCGGGGAGGATTTGTTTCCTTGGCAATTTTGGCAGCAGTTGTTTTCATCCTTATTTTCAAATACCAAAACTTTGAAGGCAATGGGCATCCCAAATTTCTGCCAAGCCTAATGGGATGATATTTCAATGTTGACACGTTTTCCCTTCTCTCCTGTATCGTTTGCAATGGACGGGAGGAAGAAGGTTTTGTCTTTGGGCACAGAATCCAAAGATTTTCCCTGCTGGACTGAGATGACCAGGTAATTTTCTGTTGCCAGCATTAGGCTTAGTGAGACATCTCAGAATCCTTTTGTTGCAGACAGTGAAATTTAATGAAGTGAATTGATGAGCTTAGAGCGGGGTGTGCTACCCTTGCTGTCACACGCAACGCGCCATACCTGCTGGCAAATTCTGCCAGGAGCATTTTTATGGTGTCAGAAAAATGTGCAAAGACTATAGATTTTTGTCAGGATCTTTCTAATGAAAAAGAAAATTTTGGAAAAGATTATACTGGGCGCTCCAGCTGCCAGCTACCACCTCCATGGAGCAGCTAGTGTGTATTTGCCCACCTGAAGAGTGAAGGCTGTGTTTCACTGGGGATTTTCCTTCTTTGCTTAACTGCAGCAAGACCCAATTTCTTCTCCTCTCTTTGGTGGCAGAAACCACCGCTCCCATCAGCACCCTGACACTTCCCTATGATGCTGCTAGTGTTGGCTTTTGGATTCAGCTCTTACCCCTGCATGTTATTCTGGTTGATGCTATCATATAGTTAAATAATTTGGTTAATTATGCTTAGAAAAGGGTTGCAGGGTGGAGACCCAACCGGCTCATCCACATCCAGTTTATTGTGCAGCTCATTCTCTCCTTGATAAATGATTTGATCTGAGGGATAGAGGCAGCAGGGAAGGTAAAACTTCCATTTCCTACCTTTAAAATTACAAGGGGAGGGTTTCACCACACGCCATGGCATGGGCCAGGCATCACTGTGGCTCTCGGGGACTTCCTAGAGCAGGCAATGCTTTATTATTCTAAGGAAAAAGACTTTGCAATAAATCCTGCTATTTGCTTGTTGCTATAAAAAGACTGGGAAGGGGAGGAATGTGTTTTAAATCCAGCTGGTACCAGCTCAGCCCTTCAGGGAAGAACAACACTTAATTTGTCTTGTATTTCTTTGACCCAGTTAGCATTGCACCAACGTTCCTGATCACAGGACTGTCTAATCCTCTCTTGAATCCTGCTAAATTTTATCTTGTTGATACTCTGCAGCAATTAATTCCACGAGCTGACCCTGCACAGCAAGAAGCCCTGATCCTTTCTCTCTGAATTGTCTACTTTCCATTTTCCCTCCCTGTACCCTTGTTCCAACAAACCACTTCTGAGCAGCGGAAGCGTTGAGCACGTACTCGGCACCCAGCGTCCCAGCCCGGAGAGGCAGGTTGTGCGGCCGTCCCTCGCACCCAGCTGCACCGGGAGGAAAGCCGCAGCTTTCTGAGCAGCTCGAACATCCCGGTGCCTTGGCCATGCAGCGTGCCACCTCGTAGCACCCGGCAGAAGTGGCTCTGCCGACGTTTCAGGGAGTGCTGGGCCTGGGAACAGCAGCAGAGAAGCTGCAGCTTCTGCAGCTCGTTTGTACCCGCTCTTCCTGGGCAGGAGCACGATCTCGTTTTGCCATCACTACCGAATTGCTGCTAACTGCGGTGTCAGCTGCTCAGACATCCGTCTGCCCTTAAACTGGGGTCCTGAGTAGGACCTGGATGTTTCTGGATTCAAAACTGGATATGACGCAGCCTGTGCTTATATTTGCTTGCCCTAAAGACTGGGAATATTTCTGACTAACAGCGCTGGCTCTGCTGTGAGCAAGGACCGTGCACAGGTTCCTTTGCTCTTTGTGCAAATCAGCCTTAATCTGAAGCACCCAGCTAATCTCACTAATGAGGTTTGAATGGCTCATAGGCTCAGCAAGTCTCGCCGCGCATTTGTACAGCACCCAGCTGAACGGGACCTGGGGGGTAGTTGGCAATACTAACCCACGAAAGCCATCTGTGAGCAAACATCGCTAATTTTTCTGTGCAGTTTGACGCTTCTACAGCGTGAGCTGAGGGGGAAGATGAAGAGCATCTCGAGCAAAGTTGGTATTTCTCATGTAATTGCTTTGGAGTCTGGACACTCGAGATGTGGCATCTCCCTTTTCTGAAGCTGAGCCACAAGCCAGGAAAGCTCCATCAGGGGAGCTGGAAAGATGTAAAACTTGCAGCCCAGCACTGCCGGTATAAACCCGAAGCCATTTTCTCTCCTATAGACTTGTCACCAAGGGAAAAATAACAAAACATTCCGCTAAACTCAACTGACTTGTCATATTCCGCCATCAGATGAGATGTGGCAGTCTCCCTGCTGGCTAGTTCTGCTTTCACCGTGCGTGACCACCCCGCTTTGCAGACCAGAGACTTGTGAGCACAGAGGGGAAAAGTCACTGCAGGGTACGTGAAGTGCGGGCAGATAAAACCTTGTGGGTAACACACAGTTTTTGCTAAGCTCACAGCAGGCTGATGGGCTTTCAGCTGGATTAATTTAAAAGCAAAGACAGGAAATGGTTGACAAAATGCTAATACATGCAAATAAACAAACTAATAATTTGATTTCCCTCATCAGCTGCTATTAGAAGTCTGTGCTTTAAATGCAGCAGAAAATTATTCCCATTACAAGCCCATTCCAAAGCACTTAGGGGCTCCCTTTGATTTTAAATGGCATTTGGTCAAACATTATGTAGCAACGAGACAGTATTCCAGAAATGCCCAGTTTTTCTACAGCTCCTCGCAACAGTCCTCGGAAGTGTTGCCTCCAGGCACATTAATTCCAGGAAGGCTGCGATTGCCAGGAACATTATATCTGTATTTACACAACATGTATTTTGCATCAGCTCTAGCTCGTGCCAGGCAAATTAAGCTATACTTGAGAAGCCCAGAGCATGGGAAAAGGCCACAAGCCCAAGATGTGGTGCTTCAGGAGTCATCCCTGCCCTCAACTGTGGCCCACATAAGTGATGCCAGCCACAAAAACACACGTGGGCTCTGGTGAGCAAAGCAGAGAGCTCTGCTTGAATGATCTGACTCTTCAAATACAAGCAGAAAAGCTTTCAGCCATCATTTTGGATCTCTCTTCTGCCTGTGGTTACAGCTGCAAATGCAAAACGCTTTGCCGTTAATCATGCTGCTGATGGGACAGATGAGGTTTGCATTCAAAGCTAAGGGATTCCTGCTCAGTCACTAAATGCAGTTTAACTTCATTGTACACCATTTATCATTACTCTCCACCTAGGAAGGCTCAAAGTTAATTAAAATATGCCCTCAATGAGCAATTAAGCCCAACTGCAGGCACTTCAGGGCATGGGGAAATCCTGATGCGCTACCCACAAAGCCTCTGCTTTAAGCAGAGGGACCCTGCCTTCTGCCTTGGGCTTGGGGCTGGTCCCCGTAAATTAGGGACTGTGTTTTCTCTTGGAGCTTTAAGAGTTGGATTGTTTTTCTTAACACAAAAATCACTGCTTTTGTCCTACCTTGAGAGTTTACATTTCAAGACCTTTTCAGAAACCGGTGTTGCTAATCTCACTCACACGCCTCCTGCATCTCCCTGTTTGTGTGCAGCCCTTAGATCTACTGCAGCTGGTCTCCGGCCATTATGTTCCCTCACTGAGAGAGACCCGGTCGTGACCTATCCCTGTCTGTAATCACGTTGCACGGGCCCATATCTTATTTTCTGCTCAACATCTGTCTGCCCGGCTGTCCGTGTTGGCACAGAAAGGCTCCTCCTGGGCTGGGTGAGGGTCTCTGCGTGCTGTGGCTGCCGGAGGAGTTTCTGAGCTGCTTCTGCATTGTCCAGGTCTGACCACCAGATCCCACTAGCCAGGCTCACCAGCCGCCGTTGCTTCCTCACCTTTGGTGTGAGCTGATCGGTACCTTTGTCATTTAAAAGACAAGGATTTGAAGAAAAAAATGCAACACTTTTGTTTCTCCCTTGCCATCTCCGGTTTGTAAGGTCTGGTCATGATTTTCTGTGTCCAAATGCATTTACTGGTTGCAGCAGTAAAAGGCTGCGCGATCATGCACACAAAATTGCATGTTAGCCTGTAGATTGCATGTGAACTGGTTGTGAAGGCTGAAACCAAAAGCTGCCGGTGGGATTTGGATACCAATTCCCCATTCAAATTAATCCAAATCCCTTTGGCAGTTCTGATGATCTCAATAAATGAGATTTTTCTGCCGGTGACTTCAAATGCAGAGGCTGCCATGAGATTGGCCATGGAAGCAGCAGGCCTTTTATCTCACTTTGTGACCTAAATTCCTAGATAAGGTTTTCTTTCTTGTCTGGCAGTACTTCTGAACAGGCTGTGACTTGTGCAGGTTTATCCCTCCTGGTGATTCCTCAGCCGCTCTTTCGTATAGAGGAAAAGAGGGACAGCATTTGGCCCAGGGGTACGTCCGTGGGGCAGTACGGTCCCCGAAGGGGGGAACACGAAGACGAAGGCTGTATGGCTACATGCTGTGTCACCCCATCCACGTGCATCCCATTCGTCCTCCTCTGGCAGGACTGCAGGTTCCCTGGGCAGCTCTCAGTCACTTTTTGGGGAGCCCTGGGCGGCCGGGGAGCCGCAGGGCCCTTACAGCAGCCGGCACCGGTGGGGCAAAGGGGCTGCCCCACATCCCGGCTCCTCGCTGAGCCGGCCCG
Organism: Aramus guarauna; assembly: GCA_013400195.1. NCBI lineage: Eukaryota > Metazoa > Chordata > Aves > Gruiformes > Aramidae > Aramus > Aramus guarauna. Next base: position 302,780 of record VXBL01002390.1, on the reverse strand, counting down.
GAGCGTGTCCGTAGGAGGTGGGTGATGTTGTACAGCTGCAAAACTGCCTTATCCAGGGACCTGTTGTGGCATTTAATTGCCCAGTGATTTCACGGGGGACGATGTGCTCGTTTCCAACAGCGGTGACGAAGAAGGTGAGGGCTGTGCTTTTCAAAACAGGATTTACCTGCACCTGAAGGGTGGCTGAAGCTCATAGAAACAACTCGCCCTATCTGCTGTCTCTGTCCTATGTAAACCAGGTTTGCCTTTCTCCCCTCTGTCACAGCCTTTACTGCACAGCTGGAATCCCCCAGCCCGGGGTCCCCGGCCCCCCCCAGCATCCTCCTCCCGCTGGGAGCTGCCGCACTCGCAGGCACCACCAGCCCCGCGTGTCCCTCCTCCCACCCCGCTGCCTCGTCGCTCCTGTGACTAATCTGCCTTGCCTCTCTTTGTCTCCCTCTTTGCTGCATCTCAGCAGCTTTGGCTCCTCTTGCAGAACCTGGTTGCTTGAGCTGCACCTCCATTTTTTCACTAAAACCATCTATGATCCAGAAAAACCCAATTCACTCCAAAGCTTCACTTCCCCAAGCCTCGCTGCACCTGACACCTACGGCTCAACGGGCACGTAGCAGCCTGCTGCTGGGCAAACCCAGAACCCACACCGTGTTTACAAATGCCCCCCCAGCACCGAGCCCAGCCCTGCTGCTCACCACAGCCCACGACATTGCTCCCTGCCCTGCGTAAGAGGAGCTGGGTGATTTTCCCAGGGTGTCCTGAGTTGCGGCTCTAACCCACCCCTGCACCGCTTTGCTCCGGGTATTGAAATATTTGCAGAGCCAGGGGCAGGAGGAGTGGGTGAGCTGTGAGCCCCGTGGCCGGGCTCTCCTCCGGACACGGCACGTCGGTGCTCTGGTCCCTCCTGGCAGGTTTTAGGTCTCTCTCCTGGCAGGTTTTAGGGAGCTCTGCTGGACCAGTTGATGGGTTTCAGGGTTTTAGAGACTCGTGGGATTCTGCGGCAGCTGAGAAGGAATCACAGTGCTGGGCATCGGCTGCCAAAGGTGGGGGGTGTGAAGGCCCTTGCGTGTCTCTGCTGTGAGGGTGAATATTTTAGCTACAGCGCTTGTCCCAGAGGAACCTGCTGGTGCACAGCTTGGCTGGTTTTAAGAGAAGATATCGCCTGGGTGCCGGGCACAGAAGACTCGACCCCAGCACGGCAGAAAAGCTTTGCAAGGAATTGAATGTGTGGGGAAAGAGCCCGGGAGCTGGTTCTGTCGGAGATGTGGTGGGGTGAGAGGGAGTACGGGTGGCAACTCGTAAGCTCATGTGCTGTGGGCCAGCCCTGCGCTGGAAATAATCACCCGAGGTTCTGCAGTAATGGAAACAGCAGTTCGATGTAACGGTTTTATTTGTTTTCTCTGTCAAAAGCAGTGATACATGCAGTTGGCACAAGACTTGCTAGGTATTAGTGTCATAAATATTCACATGGAGAGAAATTAAAATGTCAGCGGGGCAATGAGGACAAGCATCACTTAAATCCCAGCGCTAACCTGAGAAGGAAGAGAAAGATGCGGAGGAGGCGGAGGGGGCTGGCACCTCCTTTGATTCAACTCTCTCCATCAGCTCTAATAAACGCTGGAGCCGCCTTCACTTTTGTTCTCGCTGTGCGGTTAGTTCAAAAACAAAGATGAGAAGCAGTTCAGCTCCATAGTGCTAATGAGTTTCAACAGGAGAAAAAAACGTTTGAGGTAAGACATGTGAAAATGAGAAGCTCAAATATGCTCACCTTTTGATCCTCGAGCGTATTTACACTTATGTTGGTGCTAAGCAGAAGTTGCCTTCTGATTTAATCTGCTCGAGGGCGGTTTAGAAATCGCTTGTGAGCATTTTTATAATTGCAGCTTTCCAAAGGTATTTCCGATCTTAGCTGCAGTTGAACAAATAGCTTGGTCCCTCTGCTCTCCTCAGTGCCGCCAAAAGATTTATTCCTAGTAGTAACAAGAATTACGCTAGCATTGCTTTGCAGTTTTCTCACCTACTTCTCTCGGCTGGCTACGGAGAGTGCTGTACCAAATGCAGGTCCGTGGGATTGCTCTGCCTGCAGGAGACAGCGCTGATGAGAGAGAGTTTCTCTGGACGGAGATGTCTCCGTGCAGCAGCGAGGGATGACCCGGGTGCGCGCTCACCACACCGCGCCGGGATCTCACAGCAAGGCGGGAACGCTTCTCTGCCTGCAGACACCCCACGCAGCACCGACACCAGCTGGATCGGTTTAGGTAAGTTATGTGCTGGATGGTCGTACTATGCACTTACGCTGCGATTTTTTTCACGTTTCAGTCTCACAGCACCAGGCGCGGGACGCTCAGCATCGTTAGCACGGTCAGGTAGGTGAGAACACAGAAGCACAGATATGAAAGGAAACCCAGAAATGATTATTTTACATTCAGGTCCTGTGAACGCCAGCCCAGCATCCCCAGACTGTCCCTCAGCCAAAGCTGCTGCTCTTGTCGTGCCGCCGAGCCCGCAGAGCTGCGTGGGAGCTCGTGGGGGTCCTGCACCCCAGCAGCAAACTGCGTGGGTGCCTGCGGTGTGCAGCCTGGCTGGTGCGGGTGTGACAGTGCAGGGCCCGGTGTGATACGGGGTGTTTTACAGCTGGCATCACAGGTTGTCACAGCTCCAGCACAGCCGCAGCTCTGGCACGGCACTGCCCGCCCTGGGCTCCTCCTGCCAAGGGTAAATCAAGGAGTAAAGGTAACGGAGTTGTGCCAGGGTGAGCAAGAGGAAAATCCCCACCCAGAGGAGTTCTAATATTCTCTGTGTTGCCCTCTAGCAAATCCTCATAAAAGGCTTCTAATAATTTTTAAAAAATATGTCTTTATGGTCCTGCACTAAGAGGTGACCTATCCTGTGGTATTCTGGTGCTGATGCAGTGATCTGTAATGGGTTTCCTATTAACCGTGTATGTGTGAGAGAGCACATTTAGTACCGTCCAAGCATCGATCGAAATGGTCCTTTCAGATTAACTGTACTTGGGTATGAGCAACATCTGGCTGTTCGGCATTTGCTGGAAAACACCAGTAATTTGATGTTCCGGCAGATCTCTCCTCCTCCAGAACAGATGGGGTTGGTATTCTCTCCAGTTTTTCTCCATGCTCGGGGCAGTTCGAGGCAATAGGTGGGGGGAGACACTTTATGAACTGTTGCCTTTCCAAAATGAGAATTAGTTGCTGTTTCCTTAGTGGATGAGACTGAATCGTCCCCTTGTCTGCTGATGAGGGATATGATGGATCACAAAAGTCTGCCTGACTTGCATGCACATTCAAACCATATTTTCTGTGTAAGGACTCCAGGGAGAGCTTCTAGAGCACAGGGTGGTTATTTCTTGTGATTAAAATTATTCTGAGCAGCTACTTCTTCACACTTCAGCAATGGCTGGAAGCAAACAAGCTTTTACCTTTGCTTCTTTCCAGATGCATCTGTGCTCTGAAATCCAGTTATGGATCATGGCTTTTTTAGGTACCTGGAAACACTCGGAGTATCTCTGCTTAGTGGGGACATCACCCCTTACTTTTGTGTCACAGTGAGAAGTTTCTCTCCCTGTTTTTTCATCGGTGCGTGCTATATTGAGCAAACAACTCTGCCCTCTTACAGAGCAGCACAATTCTGGGTTTCCCAGCAGCTTCCCTCTGGCTGAGCATGGCAATAACTCTCCACCACTAACACACACAGGGCTGTTTTCTTTCTGACTGTGGTTACTCCCTAAAACTGCTCCCTCATCTCTTCTGACATCCTTCAGCTCTGAGCAGACCGCTTCTTTCTGCACCGGTCTCGGGGAAGGAAGCCTTGGAAAACTGAATACTCGCGGCAGATTTGGTTTCCCTGTGGCTTTTTCTTTCGTGGTTGGGGGATGAAGTTCACTGTTTGGGAGGGAAGAGTTGCACGGTGAGTAACCAGTGCTGGAGCTTTTACCGTATGAAGAAGCCTTGGAGGAGCAGAGCTTTCCTGCGTGGGTGTAAATCTGTGCCAGGGGGTCCTCTCTGGACCAGAAGTCAGCTTCTGCAGGCGTGACTTTTCCCAAGGGCACCACGTTAGAGATGAGATGGGTCAATTTACATTTTGATGTTTCCTGCCGTGCCCCCCCAAGGGATGGGGACCATGACACATCTTCAAGGGTCTTCAGGGTCTTTCTGTCCTGAACCTTACGGCTGCTTTCAGGAAGGCCCGGGAAGGTGGGTCTGGCGAGGTGACAGATGGATTGAATGTAATCGTCGCTGGAGTACGAGTCTGGGCTGGCTGCAGTGCTTCCAGTGCGCTTCGGATTGCTGGTTGAGTCTTCTATCGCTTCCTCGTGGGTTTCACATATGGTTGGGAGAGGCTTTGAAAGACTCAGTCTTATCCGGGGTGCCATGGCTGCAAAGAACAGACCAGACATGGTCAGCATGTGAAAGCCAGGTAAAGAAATTCTGGGCTTGTTCCTGAAAAGTCCGTGCTACCTGAGCGACCTCATGTTTTCTTGTGGCAAACAGTGTTGCTTACAGAAACTGGTTTTTAAAAGTTTGCTGGCAGCACTTCTATATCCATGGCTTCCTAAAGAGCCCATAAGTACAAAAGAAACCAAGCGGTTAAGTGCAGGAGAAAATAAAAGGTTCGTTAAAGAGGCTGGCACTGGTGCTCCCTATGCAAGGGGCGGGCGCTGGAGCGGTGTGGTGGAGGTGCGCTGCCTCGTCTCACTGTCCGGGTGGGCGCAGCCAGGGACAAACTGCTCCCCGCGCTTAATCCTCCGCTGGTCTGTTCACTGGAACGGGGCTCTGACTTCACCTTGTGTGCAAAGAGCTGATCTCAGCAGGAGAGCTGACCTACCCCCATGGGGAGCATCGGGGAAATGAAGGGACATTAAAGCTGGGCTCTTCTAGAAGCCGTAGGTGATAATGTGCAAACATGTTCATTTTTGTCATTTGTGGTTCCTAAATGTAGTTATGGAGTGGTAGATCCTTCCCTGAATGCTTTTGTAGAGTCATTTGCATATTCAAATAGTCACCCTCCACTCCTTTCAGGATGGATTTTCATCAAACTGCTCCCACTAGTCAGGTAAATGTTTTTTACAAATATTTCATATTGCAGTGTTTGAAACTGTACTGATTCCTCCCCCCCCCCAAAAAAAAAAAAAAATACTCTCAGTGCTTTGCTTATCTCCCCTTCTGGCAGAAATGACCACACAGCCCAGATCCATTTTTTTATTTTTTTTTTACTATTCCCCCACTGGAATCTGTATGTGAATAGTCTGCCGACACAATATAGCTCTGTTGTGTGATTAAACACAAAAGTGCTTTGCCGGCTATTTTAATGCCTTGCTTGTCATTGCTGGCAATAACTCTGGCTTTGTTGAACCTCTCTGCAAAGCTGCAGCTCACATACAGAGTGCAAGTGAGCAGCTCGTGCCGAGCCCAGCGCAGAGCTCGTGGGGTGTCCATCCCTCCCCCGGCTGCTGCTGGCTTTTACTGGTTTTCATCTCAGGTGCTACTGGTAAAGTCAGCTAAGGTGGGATTTGCTGAACTAAGAGCAGGAGATATTTGTCTGAAACCTTATGGCCTTTTTATTTCCCTGTCTTTATTCTATCTGCTCCTTTCTTCTCATTTCTTTCAGCACTAAGAAGGCAGCTTGCTCCTCCGCCTTTGCTCCCATCCCCTTGCCCGAGCTCAGCAGCGTCGGGATCCAGGCCTGCTCTGACCCCGGCGTCGAGGAGAGCAGCGGATGCTCCGGATAACGGGCACGGGCATGAGTTAACTTACGACAGCGCTAATCGTTGACTAAGTCCTGTTAACGTGCCCTTCCTCCGGACGGAAATTAAATTACCTATTTACAGTAAAACTCTTCCAATGGGATGGATCGGTTCCAGCCTGGATGTGATCCCCGGGCACCGCGCCGGCATGGCCCCCCTCCATGCCGAGGTCACCTTCCCGCCCGCCCACTGGCACCCGGCAGCCCCTGGAGAGCCTGAACCCCCNCAGCCCCTGGAGAGCCTGACCCCCCCCTGCCCTGCGAATTCCCCTCCCAGCCACGCCTGGAGCATCACCGCCTGCGGCCACCCCGGGCCCTTCCCAGCAACACCAGGACCCATCCCGCATCCGCGCCCCAGCGTTCCCGACGCCCTCCCCTTACCTGCACCACTGCCTGGTGCGGAGCGACGGGCGGCTTTCAGCTCCCCGGCTCCCACGTCTCTCCCTCCTTGCTTTCAGTACAGACTATGTGCAGTCTAAAACTAACCCGTGCATCAGGCTCCCTGCCTCCAGTCAGCTGATCCGGCTGCCTGGTTTGTTGCTGTTGCTAAATATAACCCGCTGGCTGCCTGCCCTGCCGAGAGCCCGCATCCGACAAATGGCCTGTGGCGTCGGGACAGCAAATGGGCACCAGGGAGGCAGGGCCGTCGTGTCCCCAACGGGACAGTCCACGCCAAATCCCTGCGGCTCCGCTGCCTGATTATATTTCCCCGTGCGCAACGTGAGCGCGGTGCCGTGGTCGCGCTGCAGGAGGGGCTGCCTGTGCTCTGAGTGGGGGGAGGTGAAAAGAGTATCCATAGTACCAACATATTTCGTTGCCGAACGGTGAATCCTTAGATTTTTGAGCTGCTTTTTGCTCCTTGTCTGCCTTTTTTCACCAGCAAATTCATGCCACTTCGCCAGGTTTGCCCAGGAGAGCGGGGGGGTGCTTGCAGCATCGTGATCGCCGCTCTCCTCCCTCCCTGCTCCCAGTTCTGTGCTCAGCCGTGCATCCATTGCGGAGGTGCAGCAGCAGCCGGCACTGGCTGGTGTCCCTCCCCAGGCTCCGCTCCTCCGACCCCCCTCTCCCCGCTGCCCCCGGCATCGCCCCCGTTTGTGTTTCGCTGAGCTGGCGCCCGCCAGACCACCCAAGCGCATCACGGCAAATTGCTCGGCCAGGAGGAGCGGCCACGTCCAGCCTCGCAGGCGGCTGGGCAGCAGGGATGTGTCTTTGTTTTCTGGCTTATTAACGTGCTGCAAACTGATCGCAATTCTAGTATAACTCCAGTGCCCCTCGCATCGCCTCTCTTGCAGCATCACGGTGGGTGGGGAGGTGAGTAGTTATTTTGCAGCAGCATCTTCCTTCTGCTTTTATTTCCCAGCAGAGTCCTCGGAGGGAGCCTGGTGGCTGCTGTGCGTTACCAGGCAATAGCCCCGCCGCACCGCATCCCTCTGCGACCAAGGCCAGAGAGCGTGAGCGTTTCTGAACCTTGCTGCTCCCCACACCGCCTGTCCTGAGCTGCTGAGAGGGACGGAGAGAAAAGCAGAAATCCGAGATTAAAAATCACTACTGTAGTTTTAATGCAAATATTCGCAGTGTTACCAGCATTCAGGCTGGAAGTGGCTTTGACTGCTGCTTTGGTCACCCAAGCCCACGCTCATCATCCAGGTTCTTTATCTCCAGGGGAAAGAAATAAGCTGCTCAAAAGGCTTGTGCATCCCTTCAGGATATGTTTCAAAGCAGAGATTATTTGCTTTCTGGAAATAGCATTTAAATATAAAAGGTGTGCAAGCTTAAGCTGTTTGTGTGGACTTCTAATGCCAAACAGCTGAAGTTAGCTGAAATGACCCTCAACCTTCATGCATTAAATTTGCTAACAGCAATAATCAGCTGGGATCATGCTCTAGTAACAATTTACAGCTTAGATTTCTCCATCTTGCTTGCAGGCACCATAATTACCATCAAATGGAAAAAGCCCTCAGGCCCCAGCCACTCCCAGCTGCAGGATAAAGCTTGGGAAAGCCATTTCACGAGGAAAAGCACTGATCTGGGGAAAAAATTCCATATGTACAGATGTGCATGGACACATTCTCTTTATAAAACTCTTCAGGAGCACTCCCCTCCCCTGGAAAGTCCCTTCTCCTGGCTGGAGATGTCTCCTTCTCAAAGGCTGCACGGTCTGATGGAGCCAGTAGAACTGGGGCTGTGCAAGGCGCCAGGCTGGCCGTGGCCACCCCACCCGCGATGGCAGCGGCTCCAAGAGCAGCTGAATTAGGAAAACATCATCTCCAGGGGAATTTCAGGCTCAGGGTTGGGTTATCAGATGTCTAACAAGGGCAGGGCCCCTCCTAAAGCTTTTCCATACCATCATCCCAGCGTGTGGTTTTGGTGGCATCCGGCAGGACGCAGCAGCCTCCCCTGGGACGACAGGACAGGGCTGCAGAGACATCGTGCCCGGCGCCAAGAAGCTGCCCAAGAGCCTCTAAAGTGATCGGGGTCCTCACAAAATGTGGTTAGGTAAGATGTTTCTTTATGAAATTACACTGAAAATACGGGTTTGCAGTAAAAATCCCTTCTATCTGTTGAAATTACTTCCTTCCAGGCGTCTGGCGTTACAAAAATCACATTTATTCAATCACTGTTACGGGAATTACTCAGATAACCCCAGTACAAATGATTTGTTCTCTATAATCTTTTTAATATTCTTGATGGTATGAAGATTCAAATATAAATTTAAAAATACCAGATGCAGCTTAAAAAGTAGCTGTCATTAACCAATTATAATTTACAGCAATGCCTCTTTTTTTTTTTTTTTTTGTTACCTCAAAGCAAGCCGGTCAGTTTTCTCTTTCATCTAGTGGTTGCTCAAAAAATGCTAATTAAAAAACGAAAAGATGCACCTTTGAACGCTTGTTTGTCTCCTTGCAAAACTACCGTAGGTTTCTTCCAAGCACTTGTGAGGATTTTTCTGCTTAAACCAGCCTGGTCTCCTGTATTTATACTCCCCTGAGAGAGTGCGGTGAATCAGCATTCCTGAGTGCGCGAAAACCGTAACCAAATGGGATTAATAGCAAAAGAAAACCAGCAACAGCAGCGGTGCCCGAGCTGCTGAGGAAAACATGAGTTGGTAGTTCTGCAAGGCTTGGTCGAATGTCTGAGAACTAAATGCTGTAGAGTTATTGTTTGTTTGATTTTTCTCTTTGTTAGATTTTTTTTAATATTTCTGAATGCTTCCAAGTTTGGGGGGAAGCCTTGCATTCAAACGTTTAGCAGTCGCACAAGTGTAACAGGCAGCTCTCCTTTGGGCATCTTTGAAGCTTGTTGATGTTCGGATAAACAAACCAATTAATCTTTGGGAGCCCTAAATGGATACCAGTCAATTCCCATTTTGGGTATTCTCAGGAAAAATACTCTTGATGCCAAACGGGGGCTCTGGGACGGTGCCAGCTCTGCTGGCAAAAACCAGCGTCAACCCGATGGGGCACCGGCGCTGCCAAGGCTGCTTCATAAATAACTTCTGCTTTGGAATATTGCAAAGAATATTTACTGGGGGGG